>PVJH01005915.1:0-106910 GCA_004026705.1 Nesogale talazaci
TTAAAAACACTAGAACAAGAAACAAATTCCGCCAATTCCACATAATCTCACAAGTATTGTTTAGCACTCTTCCTCTTCCTCCCTTCTTGTCTTTATCCCTGTGGGTGTGGGATGCTGCCCCCCCTCCCCCCGCAACCTGTTCTCTGCCATGCCCACTTCTAGAGAAGGAGCCCATCTGACTGTGGTTGCTTCCAGCTCTGTAGCTCTCTCTTTTCTTGCATCCTTCCATGCAGCCACGCTGTCCTACAGGGTGTTTTGTGGTAGGAACTGCTTGCCCACTCGGGTTTCTGTGGCGACAAGACCAGTACTCTACCCCCCCACCCCGGGTAGATTAGTGCCCTGTTCCCTCTGCTATCCTTTCCTTTTTGAACCCCCTTTTATCTCCCTATCCCCTCTACCCCCTCATCATTCTCCCATTACTGTGCTGCATCCAATGTGTACCTCCCTGGTGTTGGTCCTCCTTCCTCCCCTTACCCTACTTCTTGGACCAATTGTTATAGTACAGAAGTTTTCTCTTTTATACTCACCATGCTGTTTCTACTTACCTCAGGGGGCTCATGCAGTATTTTTCCTTTTGTGATTGACTAACTTCGCTTAGCATATTTTCCTCCAGTTCTTCCCATGCAGAGGTGTGTTTCATGTGTTCATCGGAGCTTTTGAATGAGGCATAGTATTCCATTGTGTGTATGTGCCAGAGTTTGCTAATCCAGTCATCTACTGATGGAAATTTAGCTTGCTTCCACATCTTTGCGATTATGAATTGTGCTGCAATAGACATTGGTGTGCATATTAGCAGGGATCTCCTCAAGGATAAGAACACAGTCAGAGGGTTGGCTTTACCTGACTTTCACACTTACTACAAAGCCACAGTGGTCAAAACAGCATGATACTGGCATAATGACAGGTATAGAGATCAATGGAAAAGAATAGAAAACCTATAAATAAAACCACTAGCATATAGACAACTGATTTTTGACAAGGGCCCCAAAAACATCAAGTGGGAGGGTGATGCTCTATTTAACAAATGGTGTTGGAGACAATGGAAATCTACATGTAGGAAAATAAAACAGGATCTCTACCTCACTCCATGCACAAGAACAAACTCGAGGTGGATCACGGACCTGGAAGTAAAGCCACAAACCATCAGGACCATTAGCGAGAGAGTAGGGGAAAATCTAAGAACCTTGACCCAGGGAATACAAAGGCTAACTGCAACAGGACAGAGTACACATTCAGGGGAACCTGAAATTGACAAATGGAACTTATTTAGAATAAAACACATGTGTACATCAAAGGACTTTACCAAGAGGGTAGCCAGACAACCCACAGACTGGGAGAGGATTTTTAGCAACAGTACAACAGACAAAGGGCTTATAACAAAAATCTACAATACCCTCATCTCAAGCAAGAAGATGAAAACAGATAACCCTATGAAGAAATGGGAAAAAGAACTGAAAAGAAGTTTCATTAGAAAGGAGGTCCTTATGGCCAATGAACATATGAGAAAATGCTTCCGCTCACTAGCCATCAGAGAAATGCAGATCAAAACAACCATGAGATATCATCTAACACCCTTAAGGCTAGCCCAGATCAGAAAATCAGAGTGCAACAAATGTTGGAGGGGATGTGGCCAAACAGGAGCACTTCTACATTGTTGGTGGTCGTGTAGATATGTACAGCCACTGTGGAAAGCAGTCTGGCGATATTTAATGAAAATGGAAGTTGAACTACCCTACGATCCAGCTATACCACTATTGGGTATATACTCATATTCTTTTTATACACTTGCATTTTATAACTGTGTTAGAATCAAGCTTGATGAGATATTTTTAAGGAAGGAGGGAGAGAAATAGAGAAAGGTAAGTTTATTTCTAAGATTGTGGAGTTATATAAGGAACAAATGACAGTATCTTTTCTTGATATTATATTTCAAGAAGTATAATAATTTTGTACCTCAGAAATGAAGATGACAAGCTTCCTCTGACATATTTTACACAGTAAGAGGTGCCGCTCCTTGGAAAAGAACATCATGGGTGATTGAGAAGGGCATGATTAAAAAATGAAGACTTTCCATAAGATAGATTGACACAATCACTACAACAACGGACCAGACAAATGCCCAATTGTGAAGATGGCACAGGAGTGGGCAGCGTGCCGCTCTGTCATATAGAGGGCTCCTATGGATTGGAATAGACTTAATGACTACTAACAACAATGACAACATTGATGGGAAAAACTGTGGAATCAGGAGAAGTAAGAAATTTGAGAAGAAAGATGTTGCACTGAGACCTGTTCAGTTAATGAGCTTGCGACTTCTAAATAAACATCCACTTGCCAGTTCACCGTGCCAACACCAATATTTTTCAAACAGGAAGAAAAATCAAAACAAGTGAGAGAATCCGGGTGTAATTAAGCCTGCAGAAGTAATAAAACATCTATCTCCATGAGAGAAGAGGTGTTTAAAAAAGACAGAGCTGGTCAATTGTGTCAGATTTATATCTCATGAAGCTGTGTTTTTGGCCTCGGGCTTCCAATCCCATTTTGAAGGTGCAAATAGCCATATTCTCACCCTTTGGGATGTTCAATTTCGATTCAGACATAAGCACTTGCTGTGTGAGTGACTGCATCTCACTGCTTGCTTGGGTGAGGCTAAGTTGAAACAGAAGGTTAACAAAAGATATTTTTTTCGGGTGGGTTTATTTTCTCTCCTACTTGAAATATAAGCTTCATAAGATGAGCATTAGAATTTCAAGAAGGTTGCTGTTTCAGGCCCATCTTTTCTCCCATGGGCTATGGAGGTGCGTGTGAAGAGCCAATTTGCACCCCTTCACAACACTCTCATTCATCTAAAATTACAATACCCGCCTGTTGTGATTGTTACGCACCCAGAGGAATAAAGCTCATCATTGCTATTATGACAGTAAAGCTCTCTTAAGAAGTTGCTGTGCTGGAAGTTGTCCCAAATGATTCATTCAGATTCTTATGTTTGGACCTAAGTATATCATTTCCTATCTCCATTTTTAAGATGCTTAACATATATTGTAGCTTCTGGTTGTTTTTTTTAAATATTTATTTAAAAGGACTTTAGTGAGACTCACAGATTGCAAGAAATAGAGTGTGCTGTATTTTTGGCTAACTGCATAATGAGTATGCATATTAAATCAGGAATATAGAATTACTTGGTTAGCCCAATGAATAGTTGTGTTTTTATTTCATAATTAACACAAGCTAAATAAATAGAGCACATCTTCTATTCAGAGTATGTCTATCTTATGATTCATTTTATACTGAGTTCAAGTTGTTAAAGTATGTACATTGCATAGTAAAAAATGTCAAAGATAATTTTTTGTTCAGGGCACCTCACATATAAGGATATCCAAAAGTCAGACTAAATGTCTGTTAGGACAAATTCCAATCAAAGCACCAAGAAAGACCTCTACCAAATGAGATACAGAATATGATGAATGGAAAATAGCTAAAAGCAATAATCTAAAACTATATTTCAGCAACTATATAATTAAAAAACTTTAGATTCACTGCAGATAGGTAAAACTGAATAATTTCCACCCTTTGAACTTCTTAATTTGTAAGTATATCTCTCTCAATGGAAAACTCTCTCAATGGAAATGTTCAAGGGAAACAATTAGGTGTATAATAAAGAAAACCAGTCACAAACAAAACAAGACTGAACTTTTTAGTTACCTTTTGCTTTAAATGAAATTGGATTTACATTCCATACCAACTTTGTATTTAATGGCATATACTACTTATCAAAAGGCATGATAATTTCCCTTGCACTCACTCACTGGTATTTTTTCTCCTGACAAGGCTTCTTGAATATATAGAGGAATTCTTTGTACACAAATTAAGCAGCACTGTTGATTATTTAAGTTGTCTTATTTTTCAAAGCAAAAAAGGTAAATTTTGAGAGGTTCTTTAATAAAATGTTCTTCAAGTTCTATAAAAGAGAAAAATGCTAAGCGAAACATCTCTGATGTATAGAAAACAAATGTTTTCGTTTTAGAACTAACTCTCTCTCTATTAGTCTTGTCAGCTCAACAAGTGTTATTTGTGTTGTTTGGTTCAGACACAGCTGTGAGCAAGAAAGGATTGCATCCTCTGATTTCCCGCTGGCAGACAGGCAGGAGCACAGAACATGTTAACATATCTGAAGAAATATGCATCCCATTATTTTGGATATTTTCTCTAAAACAAATCAGTGTTTTATTTTATCTCAGGCACTTTCACTAGAAAGCTAACTAATAGTTAACTAGCTAACTAATTAAGCACCTAATTAACTAACAAAGCAACTGACAATAGCTATAAATTGACATAAAACAACTTGCTATTGCTGTAAAATTGACATGACTCTTGGATAGTCAGGCTCATGGAAATTCCATGCATTTTGCAGTAGAACTGTATTCCCTAGGGCTTGTTAGTTTTTTAATCATTCTATTGGGGGCTTATACAACTCTTATCACAAGACAGGCATACATGTACAACTGTTGCCCTTATTCTCAAAGCATTTGCCATTTCTTAAAGCCCTTGGCACTGGTTTTTCCCTCCTTCCCTGTTCCCACTTCCCTCTTGAACCCTTGGTAATTTAAAAATTATTATTATTTTGTCATATCTTGCACTCTCCGATGTCTCCCTGTACCCACTTCCCAGTTGTCCTTACCGCAGGGAAGAGGTTAAATGCAGATCCTTATCATTGGTTCCCCACTTTCAACCCTACTTTCCCCTCTACCCTCTCAGTATTACCACTCTCACCACTGGTCTTGAAGGGATCATCTGTCCTGGATTCCCTGTGTTTCCAGTTCCTGTCTGCACCAGGGTACATACTCTGCTCTAGCTTAATTTGGAACATAGAATTGAGATCATGATAGTGCAAGGGTTTAAGGGGGAAACATTTAAGAACTAGAGGAAAGTTGTATGTTTCATCCTTTCTACACTGTACCCTGACTGGCTCATCTCCTCTCCATGACCCTTCTGTAAGGGTCTGTCCAGTTGCATACAGATGGGTCCCAATCTACATTCCCCCACATACACACCCCCTGGTCTTTGATGCCTTATGCCTGATCCCTTAAAAATCTCACAGTCTCACAGATTGGTGAGCTTCTTCCCTGTGGACTTTGTTTCTTCTGAGCTAAATGGCTGCTTTTTTATCGTCAAGCCTTTAAACCCCCAGATACTATATATTTTGATAACTTTCCACCAGCAACTTTCTTCACCAAACTTGCTTATGCATTCATTTGCCTTCAGTGATTGTCCAAAATGTGAGAATTGGGAATGCTAGTTTAATAGAACAATGTGGTCTTGCATTAAGGGAGTACTTGAGTGGAGGCACAATGTCCATCTGTTACCTTAATACTAAACCTATAAATATGTGCACATATCCTCCTCCTTATATATATAGATTTACATATGTGCATGCCTATATTTAGACCTCTGTAAATGTCCTTTGCCTCCTTGTTCTTTCCTGTTTTTCCTTTTACTTCCCTCTTGTCCTACTGTCATGCTCAGTCTTCATTTGGGTTTCAGTAATTTCTCTCAGTTACATTGTCCTTGATCAATTCCTTCTAGGCCTTTTCACCCTCCCTGATGCGGATCTTGGATCACGTGTTGTTCCCTTGTCCCAGAGCTTGTTAACATCACATCCTTTCCCCCACTGCCCCCTCTGTCATATCCCCCTGGATCCTTCAATTCCATTTTTTTCTCCTCCAGATTGTTTATCCAGCCTATCTTATTTAGATACACCTGCAGAGATAATAATATGCACAAAAAACAAGACAGAGAAAAACAAAGCAACAAAAGAAAATGAAACAATGACAATAGCCAAAGAAAGAAAAGCCTGTAAATAGTTATAGGTCTGTTTGTTGACTCTTAGGAGTGTTTTCCAGTCGAGTCTGATGGAGTGCCACATCGGAATCAAACCAGCCTCACAAGCTTGGGTTTCTAATTCCAGATGTCACACACATTACAGTTTATGTTCCCTTTGATCAATTTATTACTACTGTAGCTGCTACAAAATAACATATTTCTCCTCTTAAATTGGATTGAAAAACTGAACAGTGTATTCTGCTTGGTTATTGAGTAAATAAGATCATTTTTAATATTAATAATAATTGTTGAAAAATATATTACTAGTAAGAAAATTTGTTATGAATACACTATCCTACTGGAAAACTTAAAAAATATGGTATTTCTTGAAACTATCAGTCTGGCATGAGGTATAAAATTAAAATAAGTTCATGAGAGCCAAAGTTTAATCTTGAACTTATATTATTCAATCTAAAGAATATATTTGACTCATTGAAAACTAAAATCTGAAGACTAAAATATATTTGGGGGGGCGGAGCCCTGGTGGTATAGTGGTTGTGTGCGGGGCTGTGGCCCACAGGGTTGGCGATTCGAATCTAGCAGCAGCTGGATGTAAATGTACAAAGAAAGCAAAACTGAAAAGACAAGTAAAATCAAACAAAGAGAAAACAGTTTTGATAAAGAGTTCATGGTGGCTGTGTGTGAATGAGAAGATAACTAAGTTCTGTAGGATATACAATGGCGTCGATGCTACAGAAATAGTTCATAAATCTTTTAACAATTGACAAGTAGCTGAGGATTTAGCCTTTTGCACCACCTAGAAGATTTGTGGGTTGTTTTTTCTATTGTATGATGGCTCATGACATCCACATACTGTTGTTAGAATTATATCGCCAGGTCTTACTGCTGAGATGCCTCTGGGAAAATTTGAAGCATCCACCTATCAGCTATTAGTGGAGTTTTGAAGCTTTGCACTCCCCAGGGATTCTGGTACATAAAAAGTGTAGCATCCGTTATTAATCTCAAGTCCAGTTTTTTTAAATCTTTTGTTTTCTTCATGAAGTCCAGTTAAATAAGCCATTGGTATAATATGATATTATCTTGTTTGTTCAGAAGAACCATTATTTCTCATTAACTCTTGTGAGATGATACAAGTTATTAATTTTATACTATTGAGGAATAAATATAAAATACTAATTAAACACATTGCACAAAAATAATTATTTTGGGGAATAGAATATATGTTTTATTTTTTGCTAGCTTTTAAATGTCTCATTATGAATGAAAGTAAGGTAGCTGAGAAGTCAAGTCTGGCTTAAACTGCCAAGATTCAATTCCCATCTCTGCTACTTATTAACTGTATGTGCAAGTTAATGTCTTTATAGTCATATTCCTCATTTGGAACAAAATGTTTGTTGTGAAACTAATCTCTAAACACACTTAGGCATAGAATGATAATATTTCTATCAATTGTAATTAATTTTGCAGTAGTAAAAATGAACACTTTACCATTTTGTTTTTCTAACGCAGGCTGACCTAAAAAAATAACATGCATGAGTTTTTTCTTCATCAAATTTCTTTCTATCAGACTAACAATGTTAAATATTTTAATTCACAATATAGCTAACTGTGTTAGTCCTGGTAGACTAGAGGAACAAATTTCATAGACGTGCATATAGATAAAAGGAAAGAGCTTATATACACTAGGAACAGGACATTGAGCCCAGTCCAGTTCAAAGTCATAAGTCTGATATTAACCCATATGCCCGAAATCAGTCTATAAAGTCTCCTTCTCACTCATGAAGTCACAGGTCAGTGAGTGCAGAATCCTGGCGCTGGCAGGGGTCTCCACATGGCTCCTCACTTCCAGGGCTCAGGGTCCATCAACAGCAGAAGCAATTCATTGCTGGCATGTGGCCGCCCCAGCTTCAGAGGTCTGGCTCCGTCAGGACAAAGCCCTGTAATCTCTCCGCCAGCTCCTCCAGCTTCTTGGATGCTGCCATCTTGTCTTGTCCATGAGTCATTGTCTCTGAAACTAACTCCCAACTACTGGGGAGATAGCTTCTCATCTTCATGAGGGAAATATTGCGATATTTTCCAGAAGTCTCAGGAGAAAGCCATGCTCACATAGAGGCCTCATTGGCTACTCAATGGTTATCTCCAGAATAAAAGGCTAGACTCCATCTCTACATTTCAATCATAAAATTAACATAAGCACATGACCGCCACACTAACAATAACAGATATATTTCAGAACGGCAATAGCCAAAGCAATGCATACTTGATTCAAAGATTGAAAATAGATAAATGCAACATGATAAAAATTTCAGGAGTAGGCTTATACATATTTGAAAAATTAATTTAGAATAAATGCACAATCAAATTAGGTAGTAAACACAAACAAAATTAAATTACTTTTGATTTATTTGCATGCTCTTTACTTATGGGTCTCTAAGAATAGCCACCTGTGATTAAGTATTTTAGCGAGTCTATGACATTTATATGTATCAGGAAACAAATTATGATTACACAAAATTTTGCTAGGAAGTCCTACCTACAAATTCATTTAATGATATTATTAGGGAAAGTAATAATAGTGAAATGTAAATTACTCTTTTCAAACTTTACTTTGGTTCTTGTCCAGACTCCTTACTTTGACAGTTATCGGGCCACGCACATGTTCTTTAACTTTACTGAGCCTGCCACTCTTTCTCTGTAAAGTTGGGACACAAATGACAGCCATATTGAATTCTGTTTTAATCGTGTCAGAGTGGATACTATCAAACTTAAGTATTCACAGATAGCACACACACACTTGCACACATATTTCTTAATGTTGCTCCTTGTTATCTGTATTTATAAAGAGAAATGTAGGAACACACTTTATTTAAACACAATGTAAAGTATGTAAAAACAGGAAGAAACTGACAAAAATAGAGTAACAGGAAGCATGAGAAAAGTGAGCGTGTCCTATTTTAAAGGTTACATTGATGAATACTTTCTTGTCAGAAAAGACTCACAATTTTTTTAAGTGAGTCGTCTTGGTACTGTGAGGTGCTGTCCATTTGGTTACCCCCGGCAGCCTTATGTACAACGGAATGAAACTGGTCCTGCCCCCGCCTCAAGGTTCTTCTCCTGTTTGAGCCCATAGTTGCATGCACGGGGCCAACCCTCTGTGTTGAGGGTCTTCCAGTTTCACTCCCCAACTTTAGCGTACATTCTGCTCTTCTCTTGGTACTGATCTCTCCTGGCGAGGTGTCCAAAGTGCAGGAGACAACGTTTCAGCATCCTTGTGTCCAAGGAACATTCTTACTGTATATCTTCCAGGACAGATATGTTTGCCCATTTGGCAGTTCCCGGCACTGTATGCTTTGTCAGCACCAAAATTCAAGTGCGTTGATGCTTCTCCATTCTTCCTTGCTCAGGGTCAAACTTTCCCACGCATCTGAGGCGATTGAACATGTGATACCTAAGTCAGGTTCAGCTTAGTCCTCAAAGTAGCGTCCTTGCTTTTCGACACTTTAAAGAAGTTTTGTTTTGTTTTGTTTTGCTTTTTTTTTTGCAGCAGATTGACTCAATGTCAAGTGTCGGTTGATCGCTTCACTGCTGTTTCCAAGAACATTGCTTACAGATCCATGCAGAGTTAGATGCCATCAAAATGAGAAAAAAATAGTGAACACCTTTGGCATTTAAGACAATGGTATTTAAAACCATAGCTGATGCTCTTATGTAGCTACTTGAAGGTCACTAACAAAAAATGGATAAACTTGAAAGCTCTTCACCTGAAAACTAGGGTATAGAGAAAGTGGAATTAATTCATTGTAAAGCAAGTGATGGAATCATTTTTTAAATCAAGTTGTCATTGTACTAGGTCAAATGTAAATCTTCCAGGTGATTCAGTATAGCCAGTTTTTAGAAATCCACATAAGGCATGTGAAATGCTTGCCTATGTGACAGTTTTTATATATCGTTTCATAGCAGTGTTATTCATAAAAGAAAAGTGAAAAAGTCCAAGTAATTCTTTAACTAGTAAGCAAAAATTATTTTAAAAGGCAAAATATTATATACCATTAATATATTTCAAAAAGCATTATTCTTAGAGAAAAAGTTACATGAAAAATTTTACACAATTCCTAGAAAGTGTCCAAAAGTGGGACATATATAAAACAGAAAATAAATTGATTGTTGTCTGAACATGACGTGGAAATGAAGACCTGCAGCAATAATCTTTTTTTTTTTTTTAGGCATCACTGCCCTGGTGGTGGGAGTAGAGGCCCAGCCTTTGCTCCTGTGAGCCGGAATTGAACCTCCATCCCAGTGGGCCGCAGTCCCACGCACAACCACTACGCCACCGGGGCTCAGCCCCAGCAATAATCTTAAAAAATGATTTTGCAATGTTCTAAAATGAAATGTTTCAAAAGTATTTTTATGATTCCATAAATATATTTTTAAATCTTCTTTTGGACTCTTAAGAAATGGTAAATGGCATAGTATGTGAATTATGTGTTGATAAATTGACTTAGTACACTTAAAAGAGATTTATAGTGTTTTAAAAGAAAAATTCACTGGGTGAAGAGGGGAATAAATATACCAGAAAAAAGAAATCAGATAAAAAGAAATACACTAATTCCATGAATAAAAATGTAATCCATGACAGTTTGAAGGTCTTATGGAACCATATCAAGAATTTAAATAACATATTCCTATGTGTTAATGTAATCACAGATGGAGATAAATTAGAATGATTTTTGCTACAGATTGGAATGCATCGTACAAAAGGGGCAAGGGCCTTCCTCTAGACTAAAGCCACTCCAAATTCATATTTCCAGTCTCCTAAGCCATGAGAAAATAAATTTCTGTTTAGTAAAGTCATCCATGTAGTATTTCTGTTATAGTAATAACAGATAACTAAACTTCAAAATCTCTGATTTAGTGAAGTATGTAAACTTCCAGATCCCATAAACCCATGCAAAACAGATGTGAATAAAAGCACATTTGGGCACTTTATACTCAAACTATTGAAAATTCAATTTGCAGAGAAAGTCTAGATAGACATGAGGGAAATTTTTTTTGAATAACATCTTGTTTGATTTTCTATATATCATTCAACAATAAAATGGCGTCTGGATTTCAACTATATCTAGGGAATGCAAGCATAGACATTTTCAGATAAATGAAATATTAGACAATCCATCACACCCAAGCCATCCCCATAGGAAATGCTGGAGAAGTTCTTTAGAGTGAAGAGAAATGATAAGTAGAGTTAAAATAAAATAGAGTATAAATAAAATAAGTAGAGAAAATAAAACTGAACATAGTGTTTTGGTGTGTGTTATGTGCCTCCGAGCCAGCTGCAACTCACTGCAGCCCCAAGTCCTGCACAAAGGAATGTCACCTGACCAGGTCCTGTGTCATCCTCACATTCTTGGCTATATCTGATGCCATTGATGCAGGCTCTGTGTCAAGGTGTCTCATAGAACGTCTTCCTCTTTTTCACTGATCCTCTACTTAACCACACATGATATCCTTTACCAAGGATTGAGGCCTCATGATAATGCATCCAAATACCCGAGACCATCTCTGCACCATTGCTTAAAAGAGCACTGAAGTTCTACTTTCCCCTTTGAAATTTTAGGTTCTCTTCCAATATTTCTGTTCTTCTGGCAGTCTGTGGGATATTCAGTCTATATGCCAACACAAAAATTCAGCAGGAACAACCCTAATCACTTTTCCCTCTTCATGTTCTAGCTTTCACACGCAGCTGAGGTCATTGAAAATACCAGGGTTGGGTTACTTGGCTAAATTATCAAAATGATCGCACATTCTTTAACATCCTAAATTGGTTTTGTGTGGTAGGTTTGCCAAATGCAATACTCATTTGATTTCTCAACTGTTGATTTCATAAGCATTGATTGTGAATCCAAGTAAAATAAAATTGAGAACTTTGATATCTCTCTATTTATCATGATGCTATCCATTAGGTTGAGTTGTAAGGACTATTGCTTTTTGATACTGGTTTATAATCAACATTAAAGGCTTTGGTGTTGAGGGCTTTAATATTTGACCATCAGTGAATGTTTTGAGTTCTCTTGGCTTTCAGCAAGCAAGGTTATGTCCTGTGAATATTACAGGCTGTAAATAAGACTTCCTCTATTACAGATGCAGCATTCTTCTTCACACTGTGCAGGTTTTTAGATTGTATGCTCAGTATCCAGGTTGAATGCGTGTGGTGAAAAGATATAAGCCTGATGACAGCTTCTTGACACAGCACTATACAGTACTCCCTCTTACTATTGGAAAAAAAACTGCTTCTTCAAGTATGCACAGATTGTATATGAGTAGAATTTAATGTTCTAAAGCACAATTTATTTGCAGTAGTAACCATTGCTTGTTGTGGGATGTCTTTTAATAATTAATAAATGTCTTTATTAATTAAATGCTTTCTGGTATTCTTTGATTTCAGCCAAGATCCTTCTGGCTTCGGATATTCCTTGTTCCAAATTCATTTGTCAATTTTATTGTGGCAGCTCCCTCTCCATGTACCACTGCATCCAATTTTGATTTTTCTTTTGCAGAAATTTACCTGCCAGTGATATAAATGTTATTTGATCATTTTCATATTATTTGGGTCACATTTTTTGTAACGTTCTGAAATATGAATCTCTTCCAGTAGATTTCCCAAATAGCTGTCTTCCACGTTTTCTTGGCATATTTTGTGGGAACATTTCAACTAACACTCCGTTAATTCCTAGATCCTTGATTTTCACTATACCTTTCATGATGTTTGAATTCCTTCCTCCACACCATCACTTCTTCATCATATCTTACTTCTCAAAATGGGAGAATACTGATCAATTATTTTTGGATGCAATTATTCTGTGTAATCTTCTTTTGATGCTTCCTGCTTTGTTTGACGTTTTAGAATCATTAGAATCATTCAATATAGCAACCTTTTGATTATTTTCTTCAATTATTTCATCTTGAAATGATGAAATTTTTTTTGCTTTCTAAATTTAGGTGTTTGCACATTCCAGTAAAATTATTTGTTTTGTCTTCTGGAGTTCCCCTTTGAAATTTTAGGTTCAGCTCAATTACTTCAACATTTCTTCCATATTCTTTAGCTATTCTACACTCAAAAGTCATTTCAGAGTGTTTTCTGAATTCTACTCTCATCTGTTCTTCTTCATGACATTGTGCTTTTTCATGTCTGATGTTCTCGATGTCATCCACAATGAATGTTATTGCCTATCATTAATGTTCTATCACAAGTCAAACCTACTGTTATGACAGTTTATAAATTGAGATAGGATGTACTTGAGTTCATATTTTGGTTCAGGTGACATTTCAAAATTATATTCATCTTCAGCCAGAATTTTCCTATATCCAGTTTGTTATTTATCCCACAGTTGGCCTCAGACCTTGGTTAGATATAATCAATTTGATTCTTGTATTCTCTACCTGGGGAAGTACTTATGTGTGATTCCACTTTATGGTGCTAGAAAAAGTTACTTGCAATGAGGAGGTCTTTAGCTGTTGCAAGATTCTAATCAGAAATACCCAGCTATGGTTCTATCACCAGGCCATATTTCTCAGCTTTTTTTCCTTCCTCATTGTTTCCAACATTTACATTCCAATGACTAACAATAATCAATGCATCTTGATTGCACCCTTGATTAATTGCAGACTAAAGAAGTTTGTAGAGTTTCAACATTCCTTTAAGTGGTTGGTCCATAAATTTAAATAATAAATTTATGAGTTGCTCTTCCCTGTATGTGGAGATATTATTTTATCACATACAACATTGTAGTTCAAGGCATATCTTAAAATATTGTCTTCGATGATGCATGTGACACCATTGTACTAGCATGTGTCAAAAAAGAGGAGTTACTAATATATGTGTGTATATATATATGAAGAAAAAAGTGATACACCCACAATGATCATTTTTGTAGGAAATATACTAGTTATTGAAGAGGTAAAACTAATCTTTGGCAATATAGTAACAAAATGTCCCTCTTTCTTTGGAAAAATATCTCAAAAGGACAATGAAATGATATTTTAGCTGGTCAAAAATATTTGATATATCAATTTGTGAGTTATATAATTGTGACTTTAGCTTTTAAAATAACAATCCATCAAATGAACACTCAGGTTTTTGCATTTTGTTGAGGATATATTAACTCTGAGTAAGAAGCATCAAAAAAAGGAAACTGCTAGCTTGATGCATTGCATAGTTTAGATAGGCTTACTTCTTAGCCTTAATTGAACCAATTTGTGATTTTTCTGTTTGTGACTCCAGAAGTTTATTCTCTTCATAGTTAATTCATAATAGCTATATTTTAATGATTTTATAAATGAAAATCATAACTATTGATTTATAAAGAGTTATAAAACTGGGATGTTCATGATGACTACTCAGTACATTGGATCTCCACAGGAAGAGAAGCCAAATCTTTCAGATGCCAAATTCCAACCAGGAGTTTGATTGGTTAGTACAGCATCAGGTCAAGTACAATTAGGCTTATAATTGCAGTAGGTGGTGCCATCAAGCTGTGCTAGCTTAAGGTAATCATCTCCCTTTTGGGCTATATGGAATTTTCCACAAACTAAAACAAATTTTGAATAACATGGTTCATATTTGGCTATTTGAATGCATTTAAAAAAATTCTTTGGAAGGTTATTGTCAATCACAGCTTTTCTACAAAGACAAAGAAGCTTATAGGACTACGTACAAAATCATCTTCATGTTTAACTCCACTTTCACTTGATCATTGGGCTTAAATAAAATATATTTTTATATTTCTCATTCATGAACATTTATAGTTACCAATGCAGAAATTTGACCTCATCCTCTGTGTATAATTTATATATATATATATGTATTTAATATTCAAACAGTTAGAGAATAACCACCTCATTTATTTTTTGACAGGGGAGTCCATTATTCTAGACCCATTAAGTTTAAAATGAAACACTCTAAGTGATAGGGTTAACTCTACCTAAGAGTATTCATGTAAGAATGAAAATGTTTAAAGACTTTTCATTACCAAAAATAATGTTCAGCACACTTTGATCTAGAACCTTCTCATGCCATCTTTGATCCTTTCTCGATTCTGAGTCAATGCTGTGCTCTTTCCATCTGAACCCCACCGCAGCCTATAAACTCTCTTACACGCGCTGGGCAATTCCTAAGTCAGGTCTCTCCAAAATACATCTGAATAAATTAATCCTCAGGTTTAGATTGAGAATATCTGAATTATCCAATTACTTTTAGTCGTTAGGCCACATAGTACAGTTGCTAGAAATGACATAAGCTATTAAAACATTTGGTAAAATAATTTCTACAATATTTGCGTTGATCTGATTTTTCTCTAATAGTTATGTTGTGCATGTCACAGATACCGTTTTTTAAGGTAGAGAAGGGGTAAAGGCATAACTCACTAAATTAGCTGCATCTTAGTTGAAGGTTTTCTGGTTTATACATTATCTATTGAAGCAGACTTTTCTTTGTCTATTTTCTATTTTTCTGAACACTTTTCAGGTGTCTCCCATTTGTAACTGTGGAGTGAGTAAAGTGGAAGAACATTTCAAAATGGCACCTGTTTTTAATTGTCATTCAACACCACAGGTTTAGTTTTTATCATTTAATAATTCAAGTTAATACAGTAATAATATCAAAATTTACAAGTATACCAGTATCCTGTTGAATTTATATTTGTGTGTAAAATAAGATTTCACTGCTACCATATGGCTGGCTGCTATATACCAGAGGATAATTATTTGCACAGGTTTCAGTGACTGATTTTATGGAAGTAGATTTATAGAATTTTTTTCTGAAGTGGTAGGATTTCAAACTTTCAACGTTTTGGTTAACAAGATAAGGTATGAATTTCATTACTTAAGGGATACATAGCTAAGATAAAACATATTATGACATTATTGTTATGTACATGTTCAAATTATTCAAGCACCCTAAATTAGTTCACATTTATTATGATTATTATTAGGCTTCAATGGAATAAAAATAAGTATTAATTGTAATATTGTAGTGTTATAATATATTATAATATCTTCATATGATGCCAATTCTATTAGCTGTATTCTTCTATATTACAGGAAGAAAAGTACTTATTTCTTTATGTTCATTTAAATCTGTATGAAGTAAATATTTTCCATTGGACATTAAATAAAACTCATATCTTCAAAGAGCTTATATTCTACTGGATAAATCTCAAGAAATTCTACAATTCAGGAGACGATATTATTCAGGCATATTGGAAAGAAAGTGTGCCAGTTACATGTTCCTTCATCTGTTTTTGAGTTATCTGAATTGGAAGATATTTCCTATTATCTTCCAGGAATGCTTGTAAGCATTCAGGACATAATAAAAAGAAAGAAAGAAAGAAAGAAAGAAAGAAAGAAAGAAAGAAAGAAAGAAAGAAACTCACTGTGATTCCTACTCATGAACAAAATATCTCCATGAGATAGTTTAATAAGGATGGAGGACATTTGAAACCCATCTTCTGGAATTGTGATTCTGTAGAACCAGTTTCCATAAATAAGCATTTTTAAGATCATATGTAAAAGTTTTTCTAAGCTGTTATCTTACAACTGACATTTAGAGCATGTCCTCAGTGATTTTGGAAGTGATTCCTTCTTGTAACTGGTTAATGGGGGTTTAGTTTTCACTGAAAATCAGAATCAGATGTGGTAATCATTTTAAAGTTGGGTAAGTTTTTTTTGTATACTCCCATTTTGAACCATTATATCACAACACTTATTGCATTTTATTGCATTATTTCCACCCCCTGTCTGTCAATTTGTCCTACTGTGGTGGCTTGTGTATTACTGTGATGTTTGAAACTATGTCAATACATTTCAAATTATATTACAGTTACCCAATCGGAAGAGATTTTTACTGAGCTTCCAGAGTAATAACAAATTATGGTAAAGGAAAAATCTTTCCAGGTGGTTGCTTTGGGAGAATTAGCCACAGAAGAAATTATGGGTAGAATCCAAACCTTAGACTAAGAAAACCTCAGGAGAAGAAGCAGAGCATTGGCAGAGCTGGTGTGAAAAGATGAGCCCCTTAGCTAAGAAGGTACGCAAAATATGACCAAAGAAGAGCCATTTCTCAAAATATAGTAGACCATAATGATGTGGCTGGATCAAAATCTATGGAGATAAAGCCTTCAGGATATTCATTTGTTGAATGAGAAGTGCTGCAAAACTCAATTATCAATCTGAATTTGGCATGCACAAAGTATGACATACCTAGGGAAATTGGAAGTTGTCAAAAATGAAATGGAACACATGAAAAGTAGCATTCTAGGCATCAGTGAGATGAACGAGACAGGTAATTGTCATTCAGTCATTTATATTTACTCTTCCAGGAATGAGATAATCAAGAGGAATGGCATTGCATTCATTGTCAAAAAGGACAATTCAAGATCTATCTTAAAGTACAATAAGATCTATCTTCAGGTACAATGATATGTGTGATAGGATCTGCCCCTTGAAGAAAAACCCATCAATACAACTATTATTTAACTTATTCAACAACTACCAAAGGGAATGATGCAAAAATTGAATAATTATCCCGCCATCTTCTGATTGAAATTGATCAAACATGCACTCAAGATGCATTGCCAATTGTTGTTGATTGAAATACAAAAGCTTGAAACAAAGGTGAAGGAACAATAGCTAGAAAATGTAGCTTTGGTGATAAAAACAAACCTGGAGATCACATGATACAATTTTGTAACACTAATGACTTTATCAATGTGACACCTTTTAATAACAGGAAAAAATGGTGACAGTACATGTATACCTCTAAAGATGGAATAAACCTGAATTAAATTGAATGTATCGATGGGAAGTGATGATGGAGAAGTTCAATTTCAGCTGCTAAAACGAGATCAGGGGCATACTGTGGAATAGAATCTCAATTGTTCATATGTTCACATTTAAGCTGAAGAAAATTAAATCAAAGAGAGAGAGCCAAATATGACATTGAGTCTATCCCACTTAAATTTTGAGAGCACTTTAAGAAAAGATTTGAAGCACTGTATTCTAATGACAGAAGATATGATGAGTTGTGGATGACATCAAGACATCATATGGAGAAAGAAAAGTCATTATAAAAACAAGAAAGAAAGAAAAAAGATCAAAGTGGATGTCAGAAGAAACTCTGGAATGTACACTTTGCCGTGGAGTGCCTAAAGCAAATAGAAAAAAAATGATAAACTCAGAGTGGAATGGAAAATTTCAAAGGGCATCCCTAGTATTCAAAGTAAAATATTATCATGAAACAAACAAACACGAAACCAAAAAGAAAGAACACACTCAGAATAATTTAAACTGAAATAACTCAAGAAAAATCCAAACCTCCAGTTTCATTACTGAAAGATCATATGGGCAAATCTTGAAAGGTACAGTAAACATCAACAGAGGTTAGAAAGAGTGCAGTTACTGTATCAAAAAGGACAAAGGCATGTACAAGCATCGCGAGATGGGGCAGATGAGTAAGAACCAGTGGTAGTGAAGGCTGAAGGTAGTGAGCTGTACTGAAAACGCTGTCCCAAACAAGGCTCTAGGAATGACTGCAAGAGCAAGTGAATCGTTCCAACATGCTGTGGAGACACTGCAAACGACTGCGTTTAGCACCTCTCTGCATGATCGTCACTCCTTTTGGCCAAGACCTACCCAGAGGGTTTCTAGCAGTCACGCCATTTGTTTCTCTAGGACGATCTTTGACTTTACCTACTATAATGTGTGCTTTTAGACACCATTCTCTTTCTCCTGTCCTGCTTGGAAAAGCTGAAGCCATGAATAAGACATTTTAAATAAACTTTCAAAACATCAGAAAGCTATCGAGTAGACCAAAATTGTATAGGTAGCTGTTTTAATGAGCTAATTGCATAGCAAAAGATCCAGTGATCTACTCCTATAAAGATTATGGGTTAAGGAACCCCGCGGCACAACGTGCCTCTGCCCTACTTGGTTCTAAACAGTGGGTATTGATTCTATGACAAATGACAGCAATGTATTTTAGCAAAAAGGGATCCCATGGCTAAAATGTGGCTAACCTAACTCATGGTCTTTTCACTTGCCTCATCAGGAGCCCTGGCACCACAGTTGTGACATATTGGCCTGCAATCTGCACAGTGAGCAGTTGGAAGCTATCAGCTGCTCCACAGAAGGAAAAGGGGGCTTTCTACTCCTCTAAAGAGTAAGTCTCTAAACTCACAGGGGCAGTTAGTTATACCCTGTCTTAAAATGTCACCAGAGATTTGATGACACTGAGTTCAGGGGTCCTTTTTTGTTATTTGTTTCTTATGCATGTTAAAGTGGAGAAATTTGAATTTTGATGTAAAGAATACTGACTATACCATGAAATTCTAAAACAACGAGCAAGGCAGTCTTAGGAGTAATGCAACCTAAGGATTCCTTAGAAGCAAGGATGCAAGATGACGCGTGCACTGAATTGTAGATACTGTTCTATTTTTTATTGTGGTTTGTGTGCGTGGATATGATTCTTATTCTGCTGACTACCATTAAGTGATTTCCAATTCATAACCACAGCAGAGAGCAGGATAGTCCTTTATGGCTTCCAAAGCTACAACTCTTTACTAGAGGAAAAAGCCTCATCTTGCTCCCTCAGAGTAGCAGACTGTTTTGAACGCATGACCTAGCATCAAGCAGCTTGCCCAGTTACCTACCACACCACCAGGGCTCTCTGCCAACTGTAAATTCACTATTAGTTTAAACACCCACTGCAGTAAGGTATCTGTTAATAAAATGTTATAAATTCAAAATAAATATTATTGAAGTAATTTATAAAAACAAAGGTTTGAGGGTCAATCCTAAAATTTTTTTTTCAATTTATTCATCTGGTTTGAATTTTTCTCTGAAAATTAGGGGTGTCAAAGAAATAACTTTAGTGCTTAGCCCAAATGACTATTGAATGTCATTGTAATGGGAATTTAGATTTATAGTACATGTATACAGTTGTGACTTCAAAACTCAGCAGTTTCGAAGAACATGAAGAAATAATTATATGGATCGGCTAATCAAACTAGTCTCCCTTTTTCTGACTTAATCATGTTCATTATTTATACTGAAGAGCTTTTTTTTCCTTTTTGCCAATTTATGTTATTTGAAGATGTTTCCTATTGCACAATTCATGTGAGCATCTCTCCATTGTAGTCTTTTGAAAAGTGTCCTAGAAATGTACAAGTGTGTTGAGTTGATATGATCTCACTACATAGAATTTATTTTTATATACATAAAACATTTTACAATTCTTCAATAAAGCTAAATCAGGAAATCAAGTTTTATAGTGATTTTTGATGATGTAATTAGCAGAAATTGATAGATTTTGCCCTGCAAAATACAACAATGAATTCTAATTGTCAAAGATGTCATTCATTTAATATTCCACTATCTCAATGTAGATTATGTATATAGTTAGAAAATATGTTGATCAAGTAAAAAAGAACTACAGCTTTTCCTCAGAGTAAACAGTCTGAAAATTAATGTATTAGCTACAGAGATTTATGAACCAATAAATTCTTGCTGTAGCTAGCATTCAGATAATATCTATCTAAACTTTTACACAGAAACATACATATATTCACAATGCTTATTTCTCTTCACTCATTACTTAACAAATATAAATAAAGCTATAAATACAGATTTATAACATGACCTGGAGCTTATAAATAGACATATTTATTTGTCCATTTCTTAGGTGAATATAAAAGAGGTTATTCAGAGGTGTGCCAGGATAGGAAAGACTAAAATTTAAAAGAAAACAAACAGAACTCTAATTTATGCCATTGCCAAAAAATATCTGCTTTGTTTACCATTTAGGAATAAGCAGGGAAAGTTTCATCTTAAAGTGTTTTATGGACTTTGAAGTTTTCTCAGCTTGGTGTTCTCTTTTTCTATTGTTTTAATTTTGCCTTGGGCTACTGCCCATTATGCCATGGGAACACTCTCTTTTCTAAGAATCTGTAAAAAACCAAAGGAAGTAAAATCCTCCATAAAAAGGTTTCCACATGAGTACATATTCAATTTCTTAACTGTCCTGATAAGGTGCAGTCTTTGTTTTTGTAAGTCCAAACTGCTTAATGCAAAAATGCAAATCTTGTTCTCAGCCTTTACTGGTACATTTTTTCCCCTGAATTTGTGACATTCTAGAGGAATTAAAGCCTTAGACCTTTAAAGAATTAATCTATGACATCCTCTCTGCAAGCTATGTGTACAGAACAGGAAGAGTGGATGAGGTGTGTCACTCCTCCTGTTGTTCTTATTGGATTTCCAAATGGGTCTCTTGTACAGTTGTCTGACTCAATTTCTCACAAAAACTTGTGCTAATTCAAGAATACTTAAAAAATATCTACCCCCCTCACATTATCTTATTAGTTGTGTGCCTGGGCATTTCATAGGATAAAAATGTGTTCAAGAGAAAAAAGATTTGATATAAAATTATTCTCAATCATAGTATATCTATAGCAAAGTTAAATTTTTAAATGCTAGCTAGAAGTCAAGCATATGCAAACCAAAAGATTGAAAATGAGTGAACTTAGCCATAATGTAGCTTTCTGATTATAAGCAAATTGAAGGCTTTTTTTCCCTCTCAACAGCTTTCTGATAGGGGCAAACTATGTATTTGTGTTCATGTCTCTAAGAAAGAGAGAGAGAGAGAGAGAGAGAGAGAGAGAGAGAGAGAAATGAGTCCTGGTGACCCAGTAAAGCATTGGGCCACAATTGCAAGGTCATCAGTTCAAAACCATCAGCCCCTCTTTGAGAGGAAGATGGGCTTTCTACTACTGTAAAGAATCACATTCTTAGAAAGTCATACATGGTTGCTATGAGCTTGCATTGGAGACAATGAGTTTGGGTTTTCGTTTCAGGCTTGTATGAGAAAATGAGAGAGAGAAAATCAAAAGAAGCAGTCATTGTGGCGACAGGTATGTTTCGGCTCAGGTAGCAGGAATCAGCATTTGTGGCAGACATGGAGAGGTAGGGAATTCTATTATCATGATTCTCCCATCCTGACAAGCAGATTTGGACCAGCCCGGAAAGCCAAAGAATAAACAGTAACCAACTTTTTTCTCTTTACATTTCTTAGGGAAAAGGACAGAAATCTTATAGAACTTTGCATTTGTAATGTGAGTGAAAAACTACCTTCTGCCATGAAGACATAAATGATTATAGAATTGCATACAAGAACAATATCTTTAAAATATTAGTCTCCTTGAATAGTATTTCTAAATTAACTTTGAAAGGAACAGCTACTTAAAGCTTTAAATATTTCTTCAAATTGTGTCAAAATAGAAAACAATACTATAGAAGTGGCAATTCAACGCAGGTAAAAGTTTAGAAGGAGATGAGATTAATATATATGATTAGAATTAAAGATCTATAACTTCTGTCATTTATTTTGTGAATTGGAACTGGCGAGAAAAAGATCAAAGTGTTAAAAGAATGGAGTGTGTGTACCGACCTAATTTGATATTGAAAATAAGGTGATGTTTTATATTCTCTGTAAATTCATGTTACCATAGCCTAATTTGTTCAAGAAAATCTTTGGGGCATTGATGGTTTATTTATAAATGACCTCTAACTGAGACTATTATTAAAATGAATCTCTTCATTCATCCACAAGTTTTCAGGCATTATCCTTTAAAAAGAGAAAAGTATACTATGTAAATAAGATATGTCCTTTACACTATATTTATATTGATAAGAAAAATTAATTTTAATTTTATATGATCGAATTGCTATCCCTCTTTCTCTAGCTCTGGGAAGAACAGGCATTCCAGAAGCCTTCCCTGTGCTCGTGAAGAACTTGTCCATGGGTTCAGAGGCAGTTGTGGGAACAGAGCATGATATGCTGCCTGATTTGAAATCAGGAGAATGTGTGTCAGGCTTGTAATCTCTCACTCACGTGAATATTTCGTTCTGTATGCTGAGCAAATGATCTGAGTAATTGGACTATCTGAAGGATAACACAGCATTAGGATTAGAGTAAGGCTTATTAACAATCTTTGATATGCAAATGACTGAAACTTGCTCCCTGAAAAGGAGGATTTCAATCATCTGGTGATGGAGATTACACATGCACCTTTCAATATGGTTTACATAAAATTTAAAAGAAAACAAAAATCTTTACAATTGGACCAATGGGTAGCAACATGATAAATGGAGAAAAGAAAAGTTGAAGTTGTCAAGGGTTTCATCTTGCTTGAATTCACAACCAATGCTCAGGTAAACAGTATGCAAAAAAGTGAAACGACACATTTCATTGGGAAAGACATCTTTTAAATTTGGAAAAAACCAAGATGTTATTTTGAGGACTAAGATGTACCTGATCCAAGTTATGGCATTTTCAAATGTGCTAGTTAGACATGGAATAAGGGAGAAGTAAGAAGAATGAACATGAGTGATGGTGCTGGCAAAGAATATTGAAAGTATTTGGTGGGTGGGGAAGGTGTGGTGAGCAAACAATGCCATGGGCAGGGGAATAACTAGGGAGTCAAAACCAGCAACTAAAAGGATGTAGAGTCCCTGTGGGTAGTAGGACCACACAGTCTACCTGAGAGAAAGTACTGACAGGTTGGCGAAGGGGGAGCATGACAGTGGGGCAGGAGGAGGCAAAAGGAAAACAGAGGAAGGATATAGGAGGCAAAGCTATAAATAGAAGTATTAACAGAGGTGCTTACTTATGCAAATACAATAATTCATAAAAATAGAGTCATTAGTCTATATACATATATTTTTAAGGCGATACACTGAGACTGCGGATGAGTCTTGGGCCTTAACTCAGACTGTCCCTCAATACAAGAACAATTTGTACTAACAAAATGGCACTTTGTGATAGCCCCACCCCCCACCCCTGTCGTGAAATGATCATCAAAGACAAAACGGGTGCACAAGCAAACGTGGTGAAGACAGGAGATGGTGCCAGCTATTAAAAGGTATAGTGTCTGGGGTCTTAAATGCTTGAAATTAAGCAAGTGGCCATTCAGCAATGAAGCAATGAACCCATATAGAAGAAGCATATTAGCCAGTGCAATCAGGAGGTGTCATCAGGACCAGGTAAGAGGCATCAGAAGCTTCACAACGAACAACAAACAAAAATGTGTTCATAAGAACAACGGGAGTTGGAACAGAGATCCAAAGCCCATCCTTAGACAATATCTCCTGTGTTACCCTGTGTAGACTGCAGAAACAAATTCATAAGTGCTCAAATGTGCATAAGGGATGGGTTTTATATATAACAGCAACTGTACATTAAGAAAACATCCAAACCCAGTCCAGTCTGATATTGGCCCCTATGTTTGATACCAGTCTACAAAGTCTTCTTCAGACTACAAAACACATGCAGTGATGCCAAATGCAAGATGATCACAAGTCATATGGGTAGAATGTCTATGGAGCCAGTGCCAATGTAAGCCAACGCTTACAGTGCCAATGTAAGCCAGCAAGGGGCTCCTCTGCTTCAGGGGTCTGGTGGCATCCTGGGGGCTTGTCCAGCTCAGGGAACTAGGATAGTTCCATGTGGCTTCTTCTCATAGAAAGTAAGCCATGTCAGTAAAGAGTCTCTAACGAAGTGAACTGAGAGAGACTTTATCTCAGCCTCCACATTTCCCAGAATTCTCAGAAAATGTGCATTCCCAGAAAATGCCCACACAGAGATCTCATTGGCTAGACTCCATCCCCACACGCTCAATCCTCAAATTGACAACAGATTAGGTGACTGCCAAATACTGCAACAGAGGGTCACAGGGAAGGGATGGGCTAATCAGGATGCAGTAGAACACCAGTGGCTCACACAATATACCCCTGATTCCTTGAGGTGGCCTCTCCTCCCACTATCATGACCCCAGTGCTGCTTCCTACGCTCGACTGGACCAGAACAGGCACATAGATGTAGGAAAGATATAAAGCTCATGACACATGGAATCCAGGAACAGGAATGGGAATAGTTATGTCAAAGGGTAGGGCCAAGTGTGGGAAAGAGAGGCGGAAGTGAGCACCGATCATAATGAATGGCACATAACCAAACAGAGAAACCAGAGGGAAGGTAGGCAGCGGTCGGTGTGAGATATGAAAATCATATCAATCTCTAATCTATCAAGAGGCCACGATGATGAGGCACAGAGGAAGGGGGACAAAGAGGAACTGATCCCAAAGGCTCAATAGAAAATAAATATCTAGAAAAGAATGAAGGCAATAAATATATATATATATATATATACAGATATGCTTGATACAAATTGATATAGGGATTGTAATAAGAGCTTTAAGAGCCCCTAATAAAATACTACTAAATAGACAGCAACCTTGGATTGACAAAGAAGAAATAGATCTGTCTTGGAAGAAGTACACCCAGAGTGCTTTTTAGTGTTAAGGATGGAGAGACTTCATCTCAAGTATTTTGAATGCACTATCAGAAGACACCAGCCTCTGGAGAAATATATCATACTTGGTAATCTTTAGGGGCACCACAAAAAGGAAGGGCTTTGAAGAGGGATAATTAGAGTGGCTACACAAATGGCCTCAAAAATAAGAACAATTATGAATTTCAGGCTAGCTCAGGTGCTGTTTCCTTTTGCTGTACATAATGTTCCTGGGGGTTGAAAATCCCTTCATAGTACCTGACAACAACAGCATCCTAGATATAACTCTTCATAAAAAGTTATCTGTGCCAAATGAAGATTTTAATTAGTTTAATATTATTTTATATCTAAAGTTATCTAAAGTGAAAATTCTCTTTTCTTCTCTTTTCTTATCTGTCTGGTTCTTATCTTATCTGGTTGATGTCTTTTATATATTCTTCACTTTCTCTTGGATGACATTGAAGGTATTGGATATATGTATAAATGTATAGGTCTGATATAAATGCAAAATAATAATCCATCATAATTCTTTTTTCTTTGGATCAACCCACATCACATAAATAAAATTCACATTTAGCTGTGGCTCATGTTCATCATTTTGTTTGACAATTTAGGTAACATGGAAATTGTTCTTTCATAAATTCTTGATATTAACAGAATAATTTTAAAATATATATGAGTTAGTCCGGATAGACTAGAAGAAAAAATTTCAGAGACATGCATATAGGTATAAGGAAAGGGTTTATATACAAAAAAATGTGACCCTAAGAAGGCATCCCAATCCAGTCCAGTGCAAAGTCCTAGGTCCAATAATAACCCATAGGCCCGAAATCAGTCTATAAAGTCTGCTTCCGACTTAGAAAGTCACAGGTCAGTGGGTGCAGAATTCTGGGACTGGCAGGGGTCTCCCATGGCTCCTCGCTTCCAGGGCTCAGGTCCATCAACAGCATGCCACTCCAGCTTCAGAGGTCTGTTTTCATCAGGGCAAATCCGTGTGGTTTCTCCACTGGCTACTCCAGCTTCTCAGCCACTGCCATTCTGTGTTGCCTGTGGTTAATCATCTCTGAAACTAACTCCCAATAACTGGGGGAGATAGCTTCTCATCTTCACGAGGGAAATACCGCGAGATTTCCCAGGAGTCTCAGGTGAAAGCCATGTCCACACAGAGGCCTCATCAGCTACTCAATGGCTTTCTCTTGATTAACAGGCCAGACTCCACCCCTATATTTCAATTATAAAATTAACATAAGCACATGACTGCCACAGACCACCCCTTGTTAATTTTATACTTTCACATAACTCTGTAACCATATGTAACCCTCAAATAAACAATAAAATATTTTCTATATCTAACAGGATAAAATTAAAATACATATAAGTCAACATGTGTCACCATCGTTTGAAAATAACATTCTATAAGTGAACAAAACAATAGATACCCTGTGCCTTACAATTGAAGTTACAAAATATCTACACCTTGATTCTATAATCCTTTGAATGTATATTCCACCACCTATAAGAGTTTGCATGCCAAACTACCTCATGCCTTCATTCCTCCATTTTGGGTATCTAATTTTTATATTGCCCACTTACACCAACCCAGTGCTGTAAGGAAACAATCATATCTTTCAATGTGAAGAATCTTCATTCCAGTTGGAAACTCATGAAGTGTGCGTCCATTAGCAAAGTCAAATCAGGACAGGCCATCCATAAAGTCAGCAATGATATGCACCAGGTCACAGACTTAAATTGCTTCTCTTCGTCTGGTCGGATTCTGGTCAACTCAATGTGGGCTTTTCCACTTAGTCTCACCACGGTAGCCATTGGTTGCCTTCCTTTAGACCAAGGACCCAACAAATTTTCAACATGCCTAGCTCTCCCATGCTAGGTCATGAACTTCAGACCAGCAAACCCGCTCTCATCTCCCCTTTTTCCTGTGAACAAAGTCCCCGGCTGTCAGTGGCATTTCTCCTGCTTTCACCGACAAGCAGTAAATCTGAGTGGTCACCTAATAAGCATTTCAGCCTGCCACAAGTTTCCTTTCACATTCAGACCCAGAGAGGAGTTATGTTCATGGTTCCAGATTCTTTCGCTTTTGCAGACAATCACTAGTCAGGATTTTCCAAGGAAATAGACTCTATCCTTCTTTGTTGGTCAGTCTGACCTTCTCTCAGACTACAGGTATCCTGATTACTCCGAAAGACTGGGCGGGGCTACTTTATTCAGAAAAGTCTTTCCAGGTGTGGCCTAACCTCATTTAAGCTCAAGGTGGTGTTAATCTCTTTAAAGATGTCGTTGAAGCTAAATCCTAAACTCTCTAGTGGTCAATGCTTGGCTTGAGGTAACTGGATTTGCAAATTCTTTGCAGAGTTTCCAATAAACATTTCTATGCACCCTTAGATTTACAATAACAGGCATAAAAAAAAGTATAAACAGCATAATCAGAAATCAAACTAAATTCTTAAAATAGAAGGTCAATACTTATTAAGCTTAGCTTTATCATTATCTAAACTACTGTTTACACAAAAACATTGAATTACGTCTCAAAAGGCATCAAAACAGAAACCTGCTTTCGGTCTGCCATTCTGATCTTCTTAACCATTGTCCCTGAACAGAACTGGCTCTGAGACACTCAAATGGCGGCCCCCACCCCTGAGCTCAAGATATACATTAACAGTATCCATTTTATATAGGAACCAAAGATAGCTTCCAAACAAAATAATGAAAACTTTAACTTCCCATATTGTTTCCAGAAAATAACTCAGTAAACTCAAAGGACATATCTGACTTCTGTCTAGCCAAAAAAGTAACAATACCATGAGGCACAAGTCAAACAAGCTCCTACTTTCTATCTTATGATTTGTTCCTCTAGTACCCCACTCCTGAGGTACCATAATGAATTAGTCCGGATAGACTAGAGGAACAAATTTCAGAGGCACACATATAGGTATAAGGAAAGGGTTTATATACAAAAGAAATGTGACCCTAGAATGCATCCCAATCTAGTCCAGTGCAAAGTCCTAAGTCCAATAGTAACCCATATGACCAAAATCAGTCTATAAAGTCTGCTTCTGACCCAGGAAGTCACAGGTCAGTGGGTGCAGAATTCTGGCGCTGGCAGGGGTCTCCCATGGCTCCTCGCTTCCAGGGCTCAGGTCCATCAACAGCATGCCGCTCCAGCTTCAGAGGTCTGTTTTCATCAGGGCTAAGCCGTGTGGTCTCTCCACCGTCTACTCCAGCCTCCCAGCCACCACCATTCTGTTTTGCCTGTGGTTAATCATCTCTGAAACTAACTCCCAATAACTGGGGGAGATAGCTTCTCATCTTCACGAGGGAAATATCGCGAGATTTCCCAGGAGTCTCAGGTGAAAGCCATGCCCACACAGAGGCCTCATCAGCTACTCAATGGCTTTCTCCTGATTAACAGACCAAACTCCACCCATACATTTCAATTATGAAATTAACATAAGTACATGACTGCCACAGTATAAAATGACTATGCATATAAATCTCTAACTGATATAAAAACTTCATTAGTCAGTTAAAAGTTGTTGACTTGGAGAGAGTCGATGCAATTTGAACAGCTTAATGAATATAGGTAAATTCCATAAAATTCTAACATGTTGAATTTGAGAAACATAATGTTTATGTGTTCCCATGCAAATAAAATGATCTAACCAAACATTTCATGATAATTCACATATCAGTTTAATTTTGTAAAATATTGACTTGATAGTACTGCCCTAGATGAACTACTGCCAGAGTGCTCTCAAGGCAAAGAGGACAATAGGATATGTTAGGAGAGACCAGTCACTGGAGAAAGACATCACGCTTGATGGAGAGGCAGCCAAAAAGAGAAAGGCCCTTTATAGGATGGATTGACACCATGACTGCAACAATAGCTTCAAGCATAAGAACAGTCATGTTTTGCTGTGTTGCGCGTGACATTGCAATAGGTTGGACTGGATTCTATAGCACATATAACAGATAATCTAAAATTTATTGAATCTTTCTTCATAGTGGATAAATGTATGGTGAGATGCTTTCTTATGTATACTATAAATGTATATATGTAGACCCTAAATTAAAACTTTGCAAGCTGCAGAATCCTCCTTCATCATTAAAATTTTGAAGCTTGGTCATGTATAGTGAACGTGGTGCTTACATAAGCTGGTGTCACTTTGATACTTGAAAGGATTCAGAGTGAAAGGGAGAGTCTAGTCTCACAATTGGGGTATAGCCAATGAGGCCTCTGTACTGCCACTGAATCTACCACACTTTGCCCCCAATGGTTTATGATCTTCCTGCATTATGTGCCATTCCATGTGTTTCATTAGTCTGAAAAGGACTTTATAGGTTGATATTTGGCATATGGGCTAATATTGAGCTTATTGATTTTTCTGGACTGTGCTGGAATATTTTTTCAATATTCACTTGCTCTTGTATATAAAGCACTTTCTTATATGTATAGGAATGTTCATGATTTTATTGCTGTAGTCTACCAAGACTAACACAGTGAGTTAAAAAATCTTAAGTGTCACATTGAATTCATATCCAAATAAATCTTTGAGAAAATTTGATTGTTTAATTTGGTATCCCATTAATTCTTGAGTCTTGTTTTTAGCCAGTGCTTTCAGTGCAGGTTGAATTTCTTTGTTCAGTACCACTGGATCATGCTCTTGTGCTACCTCTTAAAATGATAGAATGTTGACTAGTCCCTTTTGGTACAATAATTCTGTGTGCTCTTTCCATATAATTTTGATACTTCTTATATCATTGAATATTTTGCTCATGAATATTGAATCATGCTATTGAATCTTTCAATATTGTCACTCAAGGCTTGAATATTTTTCTTCAGTTCTTTCATTTTAAGATATGCTAAGTGTGCTCTTCCATTTTAGTTTCCATCTAGGTCTTTGCATATTTTGTTAGGTTTCACTTCGTCCTTTTGAGCTGCCCTAAGAAATTTTCTGTTCACTATTCTATGATTTAGAGCAAGTTTCAGCATCTCTTCTGACATTAACTTTGACCTTTATTTTTCTTTCTTGTATTTTAATGGCATAATGATGTTCTTGAATACCTCCCAGAGCTCATCAGACCTTCTGTCATTAGTGTTGAATGTAGCAAATCTGTTCTTGAAAAGTTCTTTAAATTTGGGTTGAATAGACTCAATTTGGTAGTTTAGCTCTTGTGAATTTGTTTAAATTTTCTTCAGCTTTAACCTGATCTTAAATATGAGCAATTCATGATCTGCTTCACAGTCAGCTCTTGGCATGATTTTAGCTGCTAATATTGAGCTTCTCCATTGTCTTTTCCCACAGATGTAGTCGATTTGATTTCTGTATGTTGCATCTAAGGAAATCCATGTGTAAAATTTCCATTTGTGTGGCTGAAAAGAGGGACTTTATATGAACAATCTTTGGTCTTCCAAAATTTGATCATGTGATCTCTAGCTTTATTTCTATCACCAAGATCATATTTTGAACTACTGTTCCTTCCTCTTTGTTTCCAATTTTTGCATTTCAGTTGGAATATTTATCAATGTATCTGGCTGAATAGTTGACAAAGTCTGACAAAGTCAGTGATAGCATTCTTCAGTTTAATCATTAATGGTTTTCATGATTAGTGTATATATTTGAATAATAATAATTGTGCATTTTGTTGACAGTGGATATATATATCCACTCCTTTCTTTTTATTAATACTCAAATTTGGGAATATGTGCCTGGTTGCATTCACTCTGAATTTTTTAAACTTGATAAGTAACATCGTTAGAACAACATTATTTTAAAAGCCAGGTGCTGTAAAAATATAGTCTACAAAGCAAAGAACATAGAGCAAACAAACTTCAGTATCACAATCTCTGTCAAGGATGCCTCCTTGATATCGGCCAAATATCTGCATGCATATTATTATTGACCTCAAATGTATACATTGAAGTTTTGACTTGTCTCCAAGTTCTAGCCATGCTCCAGCTGCAATTGATGTCTAGGATATTGCTCTTTATGCAATTCATTTCATTTTTTTACAATTTCCACTTTTCCAAGTTTCATACTTTGAATATTCCAACTTGTGATTATTAGTAGATTTTTGTAGTTATTTCTTTATACATTGACCAGCAAATGAAGACCCCAAAGTTTCCATTTCTGCATTTACATCACCATGGTCAACTTCATTTTGAGAAAGCAGCTACTCATCAGTCACATTTTTAGTACCTTTTTACCCAAGGGGCCTATCCTCATGCACTATCTCTGACAACATCTTGATTCTGTTCATTGCAATTTCAATATCAGACAATATTTTCAAGTTATTCACGAGGCTTTCAAAGGCAAATTCCTGAATTTGGGGAGCCAAATTTTTCTTTCTAGTCTGTTCTTCTTCTGGAAGTTCCACTGAAACATGTCCATTTGGGTGATCCTTCTGGCATTTTTTAGACCAGTGACATAGCTTCCAACATGAAGTCAACACACAAGTCATCGCAGTATAACAAATTGACAGAAAAGTAATGGTGACATATTCTTAGCCTCTCCAAATTACACTTGATTTAAACTTGAAGCTAGAACAGTAGTGTCCAGTCAAATTAGCTCAGTCTATTTTTTTATTCTGTTGAAAGATAGCCCAAACTTAAGATATTAAGACTATAAGGGGACTTAAAGGGGACAGCAAAGCCTATAGTATGAAAACACCCTATCCTGCTGATATGTTTGGAATCACCAGAGCCACAGGAATTGCTTATACCTAGAAATATCATTGCTAAGAATTGCCATGTAGTTTAATTAGGCTCTACTTGCAAAATATTCTTACCTTTCCCCTTGATGATTGTATAAAGATTTTGCTTGCAATTTAATATCCAAAAAAACCCACCAAATACCAATAGATGCCATCACATCTATTCTGAGTCAAACCGACAACACAGAACAGGATAGTGCTGCTCCTGTGAGATTCTGAGGCTGCAACACTTTGTAGGAGTAGAATGCCCAGTCTTTCTCCCACGGTGCACCTGGTGGTTTAGAACTGCTGATCTGCAGTTAGCAGCTGGAGGTGTATCCACCAAGACTCCAGGCAAGGAATATTTCCTAGTAACTGATACCTTGTAACCTTCTACTATGAATTAGTCATTGATTTGCATATACACCTTGTTTATTTAATCCTCACAGTTAAACGAAGTAGTCCTATAAATACTGCTTCACAATGTGAATGTTAGATAAAGATGGGCTAGGTTGTTAGAGGGGGTAAATGATAAGGCCAGCATAGAACCAAGCAAGTCATTGCAGTTACTAAAATAAAAGAGCATTGATCTGAATCCAAAAGGTTTACCACCAGTGTCCACATGTTCAGAGAACTCAGTGTGCTTCATAAATATGATTATTAGTCTATTGTCCTCAAACTTTTTAAACAGGGGGCCAGTTCACTATTCCTCGGGCCATTGGAGGGTTGGACTATAATTTTTAAAAAGCTATGAAAAAATTCACTGAGGGCCCAGGATGAGTTGGCTGCTAATCAGGACAGCAGCGGTGGCAAAAACACCCTGCGGGCCGGATTAATGTCCTCAGGGGGCCGCATGTGGCCAATAGGAAGTAGTTTGAGGACCCCTTGCATGGTGATGACCCTCATCTCAGATCATCGAGTTTCAGAGCATAGGTTCCAAACATTTTTGAAAATTAAGTTGAGCTGATCACACCATATCACTGAATTCATATGAGGCACTAACTTTGAAGATTATCCTTTTTAAAATCTCTCAATTTTCTGGATTTCATATAAAAATTGTTTTTTCTAGTTGTAGTAAGAATAATTGACCTTCCAAAATTATTGCTAACCTTCTTTGCGGGTTTATTTTTAGAGAGGTTAGTGATTCTGCCTTCCATTGTTGTAAGGTGTGCCTAAGTGCAGGTGTAACCTTTGCTAGGGGCCATAATTCAGTTCCAGTCCACAGTGACCCTGTGCACACTAGAGTAAGATACTGCTTAGTCCTGTGCCATCCACACCATTGTCCTGTGACGGACCACTGTCGGAGCTCCTGTGTCAATCCATCTCCTTAAGTGGCTTCCTTCTTTTGCTTCGGACCCTCCATTTTGGCAAACAGGTTGTCCTGCTTCAGGGATCGGTCTTTCCTGAGAGGACGTCCAAAGTATGCAAGATGAAATCGTTCTACCTTTATGTCTAAGAAGTCTTGGGTTATTGTCACCCGAGCATTTCCAGAGTCTGCCGCCAAATAACTAAATTAGCACGTTTTGTCCTGGATTTGTTTACTCAGCGCACACCGCTATTGGAATCAGGAGAAGCTACCAGCACCCTCTGATCCATGTGCTGTTACTGGGCTTATCCACTTTTACAACTGTGGGAGCCTTTTCTCTTCTCTTTGATTTGCGGGCTGCGAGCCTTTTCTTGATATGAATCTTTTCCTATTTATGTACACATACACATGTTGCTAGTTTTGCCTCTCCAGAGCACCCAGCCTGACCCAGTGAGCCAATAGAGAGGGGACCTTCTCCCCTAGAGACTCCAGAGCTGTAGCGAGCACGCCGTCCTCCTGCAGAGCCTTGCTGGTGTAGGTGCTGCAGAACGTGGCAACTTGTACAGACCCTGTGTACAACAGAAGAAAACACCTTGGTCTTGCTCTCTACTCACAGTCTTTCTTACGTTTCAGCCCCTTGTAGCAGCCACTGTGTCAACCCCTCTCATAGAGGTTTTTCCTCATTGGGGCTGGTAGGCAACCCGTCAACCTCTTTGTCAGCCCTATGGGTAAGCCACTGCAGACTCAATCTCCTTGCATACAAGTATTGTTAATGAAAGGAATCATTTAACAAGGCAGATGTCACTCTATCTATGGGGAATTCAGGACAGATGATTCCTTCAGGACCAGGGGTGAGAGTGGTGATACCTGGAGGGTGGAGGGAAGGTGGTGGAGAAAAGGGAAACCAATTATGAGGATCTACACATAATCTCCTCCCTGGGGGACAGACAACAGAAAAGCGTGTGAAGGCAGACGTTGGGCAGTGTAAGGTATGACAAAATAATACCTTATAATTTATTAAGTGTACATGAGGAAGAGGGGGAGGAGAGAGGAAGGAGAAAAATGAGGAGCTGATACCAAGGGCTCAAGTAGAAAGCAAATGTTTTGAGAATAATGAGGGCAACAAATGTACAAATGTGCTTGACATACAATGGAGTATATAAGCATTGTGATAAGAGTTATACGAGCCCTTAAGAAAAAGATGTAGTGTGACTTTTCAGTGATTTCAAGAGCAGACATTCCAAGGGTGAAATATTGAACTATCATATTTATACTACACAAAAAATGATTTTCTAATATTTTATTTTACTTAATACAATAAAAACCATTTGAATGATAAGAGATTAGTTATTATCATTTGTGGTTACAATAGCTTGTTCTATTCAATTAATAGAAGCTACTAGTATTATATAAATCAGAACCTATCTCAAACTCTTAATATTGGATCTCAGACATCTCTGAGGTAAACTAATTGAACTGAGATTTTTTATATCCTAAGATTATAAGGAATAATTCATTTTCCTCTAGCCTTTTACTTAACTTTATTTTGCTCAAATGCTTTCTAATAAAAATTTTTCATTGCTCAGATGCTTTACCTCTTTTAGTTTCCGGAGTAAAGTTATACACAGCCACTTATGCCATATCTAGCTAATTTTTCTTCAGAGGCCTCCTGACTAGTTAAAAGGACTATTCAACTATTTGGAAAATGACATTTTCACATGCAATAATCAAGAAAAAATCTTGAAAGAAAAGAAAGCATAAATATTTCTAGCATGGAAGAAAAATCACTGTTTCATTTACTTTGCTTAATGTTTTATGTTTTCTGCTTATAGATTAATGCATGTAGCTAAACAGTGAATCATATTTATTTTTTGAAACTTGCTATTTAAGGATGTAAAAACATACCAATGTGACACTCAAATGCACTTTGAAATGATTTCATAATCAACACTTCACAAATTCTAGCTGTTCCTCGGTTTCAGCAGCTGGCAACATTCTATTACCCTTTAACATTTTTGTTCAAAATGATTTCTTCTTTCCTGTGGCTTTGTTTCTTTTCCTACTGTATTTTCCCCGGTGACTTCTCTCTAGCAGAGGCAAATATTTCCTGTCAAAGGTAGCAAAACATCATTCGATTAGATCCTAGGCTTTTAGAAAGAGTGGTAATAACTTTGATCACTGTATTTGTATAATTAAGGTGCAAGTCTTTCACAAAGTTCCCTCTTTCTGCTTTGACTCCGGGAGGACATGAGGAGGTTGCAGAGATGAGCACTCTGCTGGAAAGTCCCGGGTCTCCTTTGGTGGTGCATCTATCTATGTCCCCAGACTGCTCATCCAATGTGTCAAGGACAATGATTAGTGGGACCCCCCACGAGCTGCAGATGGGATGAGGCAGAGCGATAAGGCAAGCTGCTTTCCTGATCAGCGGTGAGAGAAGCCTTCTTTGCAGGAAGCACATGAGGAAGCCGTTTAGACAAGCGTGCAGGAAATATTGGGGTAATTACCAAACACGAGGAGGGGGTCTCAACATCGAGAACGGATTCAAAAATTCATTCAGCAGATTAATTGATGCTTTCCCAGTAACTTGTCTTTGGAAATAATCCCCGTGGAAATGCACAACCGTGAGGGAGGAAGTGTATTATCAAAAGACAATTTCATTACAACACACATATTTAGTAATGTTTAAGCCTCGCTGCTTGGAGAGTAGCGTGGAATCTTTGTGATCATGCGGTCTTCCACGTTTGCTCTCTGAAATAAGGCTCTTGCACCTACAAAGGCCAGAAAAAACCTCCGTGTGTGGAGAAATGTTTTAAAGAGTTTTCTGAAGTACTCTGATTATTAGAGCTATATGGGCCTTGCATTTTTTTTCTGACATAACAGACTTGATGGCTGCCTGGGTGTCCAATAAATCTAGATCAAAACACTGTGTGTGTATTTGAGTTGGAAATGCCCCAAGAAGAGCATCATGCAGTCCCACAAGGCTACTGGAGTGGAACATCTGTGATATGACAGATTTGTTTCTGGGAAAACTAAATCGACCTTTGCCTCCTTCTTTCCTAACCAGCCAGCAAATAAAGGATCTTGACAGAAAAAATACAGAGATCGTCACTTATCAAATATCCCAGCTTGGGAAAGGGGTCAAAAAATGTTTGTGCTGTGCACACACTTGAGTAGGTACAGGGTTTATGGATACAAAGTGGGCCTAGAAAGCACACACTTTCTTTTAGAAATAGTAATCTATTGTTTTCTGAAAGTGGGACTGAAAAATGTTAACACTAGGGTGATGCCATATTATTTTCTTTCCCACCCTTGGGACTATTGATTTAATATGACTAGTTTAATTGGAAATTGGCTTCAAATAAATTAATCTGAGTATCCTCACTGCAGATGTCTGCTCATACGCATAATGATTCTAGCCCCACTTGGGAATTTGAGACTGGGGATATTAATTCCTCTAAAATGGGGGTGAACAAGATCGATGTTTTCCCCTCCCTAGAGGGATGTGTCTGTGACTTTCTTCACCAGGAATTCACTTCCTTCTCTTGTCCACTGGGCATACGACCCGTCATCCAGCCTGTTCTGCATGATGATTTTCTAGTGCCCCTTCCTCATAGGAAATTACATTAAATGGTTCAAAATTACGCAGGTGTCAAAATAAATATATTAAACTTATAGATTAAAGTATCCCCTAAAAATTCATCTTTTTCTTCTTATTTTAAAGCAACTAAAACAATTTCATTGGTTATAAATGTTTCATGGGCCACAAGGTTTTCACAAACCTACTGAGTTTTTGCAAAAGATTGACAGTTGCACAAGCATTTCCTAAGACTGAAAGTCTCACAATGGTTGTTCCCGTATTTATTTTGTTTGTTTTTTTTTTTTTGTTTGATCGGGGGGCATCACTGCCCTCTGGTGGTGATTCCAACCTTTGCTGCTGCTGGAATTGAACCTCCATACCAGTGGGCCGCAGTCCCGCGCACAACCACTGCACCACTGGGGGTCAGCTGTTCCCTTCTTTCTCAATTCTTCCTAGAGTTCAGGATTCAGGCAATGGGCAATGTGTGCTCATGGAGTAGGCCTCTCATGAATACCACAGTGATGGATCATGGAAGACCCAAAACAATCATGGAGACTCTGTCTCTGTCTGTCAGACAGGGATTTTCAGCTTGGCCCTAGCTATGAAAGACTGTCAGGAGAACGAGAAAGCCTTCCATCCATGTTGAGAGATATGTCAGGCAAAATCTTGCCCTTTAGCTTCTCAAGAAATCTTGTCTTCTTGCTTTTGGAAGACAGAATTCTAAGAATTTTTTTCAAGGTTGTAAATTATTCTTGTGTGGAGTTTTTGTTTTAATTTTTCATGTGGTTGAGCAGATTAATAAAAGGAAACTGAGTAGTTGATATGTGCCCTCAATGGTCATATTGCCTTTAAATTAATATTCTGACATGGCAGATTACCTAACAGGCATGTTCTCTACTTTTAAGACCTTTAGGCATATTCTGTCCTCCTTGCATTTGTATTGCTAATTTGCTGATAATTGACCTTACTATGCCTCCAATAGATGATAACATTCGTGTTTGCTTCGGCAGCACAAATACTAGATGATAACATTCTTCTCATTTTCTGAGATTAATGCAGCTGAACCATTGACGGAGTTAGTGAAGGTGACATACCTTATCATATTTTCCCTTTAATTGGAAGTCAGCAGGGTAATATTTTGTTTATTCTCCATGAAGAAGATGGCTCTTGTTATAATTTTAGAACTTGCTTGCCATCCAATTGATTCAAGTGTGTGCCAAGGAAAAACCATGATCTAGAAAGCTTTCTGTGGGAACATTTTGGAAGCAGATGGCTAGTCCTTTGTAGGGACCTCTCATTGGACCCAAACTGCTGAGCTTTTCATTAGCCACTGAGCTCTCTGACCATTTACAACAGACTTGGGTGCCAGTTCTTGTCCGCTTGAGCTCCCACATAGAAACCTAGTCAATCCTTCCTTAATTAACTCCCATGCCTTGGGATCTTTATTCGCTTCTACATATCCAACGATCAGCACCTGGCTAAATGATTGGCAATTGTTGACACCTTGTAAATAAATAGCAGTCAACTACGTAATGAATATTTTGTTATCTTTGATGCAGGTGCTACTGATTCCCTGTTACCCAGCTTCAGGCACTCTTCTCACAAGGCTCTGCTTGCCTCAACCACAATCTTTAGCTTTAAAAAACTCTGGGAAAAGGCTGAGCCCCGGTGGTGTAAGTGTTTTAAGTACAGGACTGTGGCCCGTGAACCTGGCATTTCAAATCCAGCTGGCGGATCTCAAGAGTAGTGCTGGGTAGCTGCCATGACCACCAGAAGGCAGTGATGCCCCCAAAACAAACAAGCAAAAAGCTCTGGAAAACTCCTACAGAGAAAAATTATTTGGAAACTTTAATCTAAGTTTCCATATTATCCTCTTTCCAGAGATTTTCTAAAACAGGATTTTTCTCTGGATAATTGACTTGGCTTGTTTCTCCTAGGGCTACTTATAAGTAATAATAATACCCATTGCCATTAAATCAATTAAAACACATGGGATGAGGCACTGTCCTCTAGCGCTTCCACCGCTGTAATCTTCAGGGAGCAGACTGCTACATCTTTCTCTTGCAAAATACTGGTCAGTTCAAACCACCACCTTTCTGGCTAATAACCAAGTGTATATAGCATTTGTTTCACCAGGGGCCCTTACCCTGCCATTACAGAAAGGACCATCGGAAGTTATAAGGAGCCTAGTTGGTATGATGGTCAATTGTTCAATTTATAGTTGGGAAAGACAAAAAAAAAAAAAGACTTGGAAATCTGCTTCTCTGCCCCCACAGTGAGCACCATCCAGAAAATCCTGCGGAGAGAATGTGCCCTGTAACTTAGTGTTGCTATCGGTTGGAATTGACTGAGCCTACAATAATATGAGCAGGTACGAGTTTATTTTAGCATATGAGGGTGCCCGGAAAAGGGGGAGGATTTCTCTTGGTGCCCACTAAAATTGATTTTTCTTTTAAGAACATATGGTCAGGTCTGCAGAAGGTTAAGCTATCTACTCAAATAATTAGAACTTATAAAGTTTTCTAACATTAAATTGCTAAAGGTATGTATCATGTTCATTCAAGAAAGAAATGTCCCAGATGATGTCCTCCGTGTATGTTCTACATATCTCTATATCCTACTATATTTTATATTGTTATGTTTTATCCTGATTATATGAGATTATATTACCCATTCAATTTCCCAAAGAATCATGATTTTGAGAGCATACTGATTGTATACTGAAGCTTCAGCCTCCTCCTCTGTCCCCATCTCACGTTTTCTAGTATGTACCTGAAATAAGTCGGTCTGTTGATGATCCTTGTGCATCATCGTTAAAGAGCTGAGTCATCAGAATCCAAAACCAGGAATAGAAGTAGCGATACCAAGAGGATAGAGGGGGGGAGGGGTAGAAGTGGGGACCTATCATCAACACATAACACCACACACACACACACACACACACACACACACAAACTCCAGGAGAAGGATAACAGAAACCATGGGGGGAAGGAAGACAGCATTCAGTGTAAGATATGGAAATGATAATAAAGTATAATTTATCAAGCGGTCACTAGGGGGAGGGAAGAGGAAGGCAAAAAGAGGAACTGATACCTAGGGCTCTCATAGGACATAACTATCTAGAAAACAATGATGGAAACATATGTATAAATGTGTTTGAGACAATTGATGTATGTATTATTATAACACCTACAGGAGCCCTCAGTGATTTTAAAAAATGAGGAATTGAGTCATCCAAATATTCAAATCAAATGAAAGTGGCTGGACCTCTAAAAAGAACTTCTTTTAGCTAATTTATTATCAAAATGTTGCAAAACCAAATGAAGGATGTGGGGATTTGGGATGCATTACGAGTGGTGGCTTCTTTAAGAACAAAGCTAGCAGTGAAGTCAATACCATTCAAAGTTACATGTTTTGCATCTGCTACACTCCAGACCTAGATAGAGGAGAAGGGGAACTGCTAAGGTCATATTCTTAGAAATTGGCTCAGTGGAATTTTAATTCTTAGTCTCTAAATCAAAATCTGTTTGTATAACTAATCTGTGAAAAATTAAGTGCATTCAACATTTGTGCACTACTGAATAAGAAGTTCCTGCTAGTTTACAATTCTTATATATTGCACTGCATGTAGCTTTGCACAAGAGTTGGTACCCAAAGTGGACAATCAAAATTTTCTCTGGTGGACTGTAAATAGTAATACCTACAATGATGAAATAATTGTTTAATGTATTCTCTACTATTTCACATTTGCATTTTAGACATTACCTGGAAATATAAGATAAAAAGGCATTAAATACCACTCTAACACTTCTACTTCCTTTTCTTTTCCTGTCAGAATATCAGTATTTAAGAAAACACTAAAAAAACACAACAGAAATTAATATTGACAGGTGCCCATTTATTTAATGCATGGAATAATCATGGAACACATAGGGAATAAAGAAATAAGAAACAATGAACACATGAGTGCAGCTGGAAAAAATTTAAACACTGCCTTAAAAGTTATTTAATTTTTTATTACTAGGAATATTTGAGGGTGGAAAGATGTGTGCATATAGTAAAATGAAAAGAAAGAAATGAAAGAAAACTATATTTACAAAAAAGAAATCAAAGAATGCACACTGACATGCCTCCTAAAAGTGAAAATATAAGTTAAAAATAATCTAGGTTTAATTATTAAAGATCATTAAAATTATACAAAGAACAATAATTGAAATTACTACACTAGCAACATAAACAATAGAACCTGAAATAGATGTAGGAAATTTTAAAGGGTGGTTAAATTTATGAGTCGGAATAGACTGAGTGCCAATGAGTTTGGTTTGGTTTTGTTCATCACACAGATCAAGCAATAGGCATATGGTCCTGGGAAATGAAATTTAGGAGGTTCCTTTTGGAGAATTTGTTCATTTCTAAGGAAAATATAATTTATATTTGTTGAATATTATATTAAGTGCAGTTGATCTAATTTTAATATAATTACACACACACCCTATTCCAATTATTGAAGAAACAAAGTTCGTGGGGAATACAAACAAATGGATTATACAACTATTATATAATGAAGGATCATCTATGAGGGACCATCTTTCATTTACCCATTATTTCATGATAGTTGCATTTTAACTGACATTCAACATCTGTTTTCTAAATTCCATATATGTGGATTCACAGAAATTCATTTTGGATTTTTTAACCATTTCAAATGATAAGAGTTTAAGAATGTAGTGCTTCTTTTTTTTAAAATCATTTTATTGGGGGCTCATACAACTCTTATCACAATCCATACATACAGGCAATGAACATATCAAGCATATGTGTACCTCTGTTGTCATCAACAGTCTCAAAACATTTGTTGCCTGTATGTAGTGTTTCTATTAGTCATTGGACAGCTAACTTCAAGTTCGGTGGTTCAAGTCCACTAGTTCCTCAAGAAAAAGAAAAATCGCAGTTTGAGTCAGATTTGGCTTTAAAACAAAGGGTTTGGGTTTTGTTTGAGAGTGTAGCTCTGCATCTTCTCTTAGAAGCTCTTTCTATTGGGTATAGTAGAAGGGTTCCTGGGAAGCATGAGTGGCAATTTGTATGCTAAAAGACAGAAAACAATATTTTTGAATCAAAAGAAGTTAAAGCAATACTATATCACGAGGTCTCTTGGGATTGTTATATGTAGTCTTCTGTGATATATCTCTCTGTTATTCAGCATCATGGCATATTTTATTTATGATCAATACTTCTACTAGCAATCTATCACCAAATGCATTCATTAAAATTATTCTTGCAACCACACAGATTTGTGATATTATAAAAATCATTAGTAGCTACTATACAGTCCTTATTTTTCTCTGTCCTCGTCACTAAACATGGCATGCTATGTTTTCAAATTATCATGTCTTTAAGGCATATAAGCTTTACATTAATTTTGACTCACAGTATAGGCAAGAGTGGAATGGTCCCATAGAGTTTTAAGAAGCAAACTTTGTAGAAGCAAACTGCTATATCATTCTATCCCGAGATAACTGGTGGGTTAGAAGTCAAGTTGTCAACAACTGGACCATCAAGAATTCTGTTGGATTATACAATACTACTTAACTTTCTGCAGAAGCCCTGGCGGTATAGTGGTTCCATGTTGGGCTGTGATCCACATGGTTGGCAGTTCAAAACCACCAGTCACTCTAAGGGAGAAATAAGGGGCTTTCTAGTCCCACAAAGAGTTATACTCTCAGAAATTCACAAGGTGGCTGGAGTGGGACAGAGGGAGTTGTCACTGTGAATCAGTATCACCTTGATGGCACTGAGTTTGGTTTGAGTTTGGACATAGCATTCCAGCATTCATAAATAATATTCAATTAAGTGCTTGTGATAATTGCAGACAAGTTGTAAACTCAACTTGTTCGTTTTAAGTTTATTTTACTTGTCGCCAGATTTCCAATATTCCTTAGTCTATTTTTCTTAATAATTAACCTTCTCCTCTTAGAATTTTTGTCTCCTATAAAATTGTTGAGGAAACAATTTTTCCTTTGATACATTCTTTTGAGTAGAGGGCCATCAGAGGAATTCACAACTCAAAGAACATTTTAGTAATCTGAGACACATTCTTGCCAAAATAATGAAGTATATAAGCACAGAGTTTACATAGGTTTGAAAGACGTTGAAAGTAGAAACACAAAGGATTAGATAAGAAGCATAGTGGGCAATGAGAAAATACTAAGGGTGGAGAAATAATTTAGAAAAGGAGGAGCAGATTTGTTACATAAATCAAAAATGTATTCAGTGTTATTGAATTATACATGTAGAAATTGTTGAATCGGTTTGTGATATATTTAACATATCCTCTGCCACAACAGCAAAAAAAAAAAAACTGATATTAAATGCTGTCACTTGCCTGTCACTTTTTCATGTGTTGGTGTTTTGCATATTGCTGTGATGTTGGAAGATATGTCACCGGTATTTCAACATAAGTAAGGCCACCATGACAAAAAAGTTTCAGTGAATGTTCTAGATTAAGTACAAACAGGCAAGAAGACATAGAAATTCCATTTTGAAAGGTTTATCCACTTAAGACCTGATGAATAGGAGATGTGCGTTGTGTGATATACTAATCAAAGAGGAGTGCTCAAGTTGATGCTCCCCAGATGCCTTTTGAATACCACCCCAAAGTAGAGTGAGCTCCATGGCATGGGTATAGTACGACTTCCAGCACTTTAATGTGCTAGAAACAAGAGAAGAGTGGTAGATCCAAATATACAAATTCTTTCTTGTGTCCCAAAGATCAATACAAATTTTTCAGTGAAAATAAAATGTCTCAGCATATCTTAATCTGAAATCACTGAAAAATATTCAAACCTGGATTTGCAATATTGAAGAAGTCAATGGGCACAATGATCAATGGCACAGAAAGCATCAAACATGTAAAGAATAGTCACTGTCTAAAATACAAAAGTGGGCACCATTCAGTCATTCCACAAGGTAACACATTATCAAGAATCAAGTTATTTAACAAAGAATTCCAAACTGTGCTGAAAACATTACTGACAAAGAAAGTTCCATGAATTGATAACATACTAATAAAAATTATGTACTACTGCCTAAAGAACAAGCACCCATCACGGAAGAAGTACAGTCAGAATCCTCCTTGGAGGCTAGGATGGGGAGCGTTCACATGACACGCTTTGTCCGTCGTCTCAGGAGAGACTAGGGCCTGGAGAATGATATTGTGCTTGGTAAAGTGGAGGAGAAGTGAAAAAGAGTCAGGCCCTTGACAAGATGACATAATGACAAGATGACATAATGAACGGTCTCAAATATGGGAACAATTTTGAGATAGGTTCAGGACTGAATAGTGCTTTTGCTACACTGTACAGAAGATCTTTATGAGTCAATTGACTCAAAGGCACCGCACAACAAAGACAATGTAGGACTGGAGTAAAGTCTATCTAAGAAATATGGAAACAGCTTGCAGGCCAATTGATTTCAAGAGAGCAATATTTCTATCTTTTCAAGAAGAAGTTGCCAAACAGAACATCAATTAAACAAGAACAACAATATCAAGCAATGCCATTTGTATCATATGCTAGATTTGTGTGTATGTGAGTGTGTACACGCACGTGTGTGTGGAGGGCGGTACTTAATAGAGAGTTGCAGCAGTACATTAACAGGGAGGATCCAAGTTGGATTCATAGAGGACATGGAAGGAGGGTTGTCATTTCCAATTAGATAGATCCTGACTAAAAGTAAGATTATTACAGAAATGTTTCTGTTTTATCAACACCACAAAAACATTACACTTTGTGGGTCTTAACAAAATCAAAAATATCATGGGAAAGGGGACATTTGGGGCAATTCAGTTGTACTCAGACCATTCGATTGTATTCATTTGGATCCCAAACCCAGAAAGAGAGGCAGATTATCAAAAGAAAGTGGGATAATGTTTGATTTAAACCAGGAAAAGTGTGTTACATGAGAACTGTACTGTTTCACTATATTACTGAACCTGTACATTAAGTAAACAATCTGAGATGGTAGATTGTTAGAAGATAAGCACTCCATCAGGATGACTTATTTAGGACCTGAGCTATGCAGATGGCAAAACTTTGCTTACTAAAAGCCTAGAGGCCTTGAAGCACTTACAGATGAATATCAAAATATATAACCTCAAATATGGTTTGCAATTCTATTTAAAAAAACGTAACTTCTTGGGCTGAGCCCCAGTGCCATAAGTGGTTGAGTGCGGGACTGCAGCCCATGGGCATGGCGGTTCAAATCTAGCGGCGGCTCTCAGGAGCGGCACTGGGTAGTGCTCATGACCATCAGAGGCAGTGATGCCCCCCAAGAAAACAAAGAACAAAAAAACATAACGTCTCACAAATGGAACAAAAGGCAGGATAGTGATAAATGAAGAAAAGAATGAAATTGTCAGGATTTCATCTAGGTTTTATCCACAATCAATGCTCAAGGAAGCTGTAGTCAGGAAATCATTGACGTAGTACATTAGACAAATCTGCTGCACAAGATCTTCTGAAACATTGAAGAATAAAGATATCACTTTGAGGAGGAAGGTGCCTCTGACCCAACACATGATATTTTCAATCACCTAATATGCATGTGCACACGTACACACACCTGCATTCAAATGCACAAATAAACTCAGGTTGTATCATGGAAGTAAATGTTGGCATTCAATACCTTTGAGAGATTTTATAACTATTAAATATGCTGTTAAATCGGGCCTTTGTCTTCAGCATTTGATAGGCCAGTCTGTAAGTCAAATTCTTTCTTTTATATATCTATGGGAATAAAATACAGGAGAAAAACTCATGGTATCATTCCATTCTTTGATAAATGTTTTGAAGTTCCCTCATAGGGTAATGAATCAAAATGAGAATTATAATGTTGTGATATCTACTCTCAGACTATGTTCTATTCTGTACAATTCTTATAGAAAATGTTTTTTTCTCTGCTTCACTTGAGAAAAGAAAAGATAGAATAAAACCGAATATTTTTAATTGTGTTTGTAACTTAAATAGTCCTTTCGTTTATTTGGTTTTTTGGGCATCACTGCCTTCTGGTGGTGGGCGTAGGAGGCCAAGCCTTTGCTCCTGTGGAGACACTGCTGGAATTGAACCTCCATCCCAGTGGAACACAGTTACGCGCACAACCACTATGCCACCGGGGCTCAGCCCTAAATAATCTTATAAAGGTCAATATTGTTGTTATTCTGAGTTTCCTTCTAGTTGGCTCTACCTCATGTGAACTTTATGTAAAATAGAATGATATCTTATTTGTTTATGTTTATTTTTCTGTCCATTGTTAATTTTAGTCCACTGTTGCAACTATTGTATCAATCTATCTCATGAAGTTGGGAAAAAAGCTATGAAAAAATCTCAAGGCTATGAGTTATTTTACATATAGCTTATATATGCAAATCATTGAATTGGATAAAAGTGAAAAGGCATTACACTTTATGAACACAAAATTAACTCTTATTTAGTCATTGCCTAGAATGGAGCCTAAGCAGTATTTTTTCATTTTTTCTATTGCTAGCACAATCTTTCCAGAATGCATATGATGAACATACAATCTCCGCAAAGAAAAGCCTGTAGAACAATAACATTAATGAAGTATTCAGACTTTAGAAGAACCAACCATTTGAGATAAAGTTCAGAAGAGTTATGAAAGAAGGTGGGATAGAAACAGGAAACAGGATTAAGTGAAGCTTAAGTGAAGGAATTGATGCAATTTCCATGAGATGAAATAATATGTGCATGAGTTGTTGAATGTCAAATCATAAATTTTTCTGTAAATCTTCACCTCCCCCACAGAAAAAAGTTAAAAATTAAATATTCAAATAATTTTGGGCACAGGGGTCGGGGGAGGGCATCCTATGATCATTGGAATGAATAAATACAGTTGAAATAAATGCTTGTTGAAATTCTGGGCTTTCAGAACCAACGTCTGTGAATACACCAGTAGTTTTGATTCAGCAAAACTCTTGCAGAATCCTTCAGTGAAGCCATTTTAGCTTTCATACTGGGTTTTGTTTATGCATCAGTTCAAACAAGTCTTCATAACATACTTCTACGTATTCATTTGACTTACTGGAGATAGTCTGTAAAGAGTTAGATGTTAGACTAGAAGTTAACAGTTAGAAGTTAGACTTCTTAGAAAAATGGAGATTTCCCTTTTTAAAGGCTTCATTTGTTATACCAATTCTCTAATCTTAGAGGCCAAAACAATGAATTTGTTTATTTAAGCTCTGAAATACTTATGGGCAGCTTTAATGGAATTGTGCTTCACCTTTCTGTCTCATATGAAACTAGCTATATAAATTACAAAATGTTGATTGCCATTTTAATAACTATGAATATGAATATGCATTTCCACGTAGAAACGTGTGATGACATATGGAAAAATGAAAATGCAATCCCAGAAAATTAGAAAAGTGGTATAAAAACACGCATGCAAGGTATATACTTTTGTCAATTTTTCACTACAATTCCTTTTTAAATTTCTTGTTATCTTTAAGTTACATACAATTGGATTAAATCAACTAGACCAGTGGTTCTCAACCTATGGATTATGACCCCCTCTGGGGGTCAAATGACCTTTTCACAGAGAGTGCCTGATTCAGAACAGTAGAAAAATTATGAAACAGAAAATTTATGAAATAGAAAATAGTAGAAAATTATGAAATAACAACAAAAATAATTTTATGGTTGGGAGCATCACCACACCATGAGGAATTGTGTTAAAGAGGCACAGCATTACGACGGTTGAGAACCACTGATCTATATGCTGCTACTTTTATTTGTCCTAATAACTTTCTAAAGCATAATATGTTGGGTCTTCCCAGAAGGACTTCATGAAATTTGTAAGTGGTTTGATTTTAGGTGAACAAATAAACCACAACTGAGCATTCGTAGCTCTCCTCTTCTCTCCCTCCTTCACTGGCCCCTTTCCCTTCATGCCCTCTCATTTTTTAGATATCAGTAATCATGATGATTTTTTGTAGCATCCATTGTTAAGTATGTATATGGATTCTTTGTGAATAGCTTTTAAGAATATCAAACCTAGTTAGCAATAGTTAATATATAACTTTGTTCTTATTTCACAATTATTTCACAACACATATGTTTATTGCCTCCAATAAAAATGATTTATTAATTAAAAATTATTCATTCTGCTGAAGTCTCTTGAATTCAGGAGTGGTATATCAAGTAAATTGTGCTTGAAATATAATCTCTAATTTGTTGCCATTACCCCCAAATTTAGACATCTGTATAATTGTCCAATGCATGTGTGTCTATTTATTGTTTCTACATGTGCCAGCCACACTGATAAATATGTGATAAAAGAATGCAAAATGTTCATCGTATACTCCAATCATGATTTGAAGCAGGTGTCACTTCTATGTTTCTTGTTAATTCATTTTGAGGATTTCTTTTGAGGATCCATCATAGAATTCTAAGTGTCGGGTCTATTGGGATTTACACCACTTGTTCAGTCTATTTATACCGAGTTAATTAAGTGATAATCCCAAAGTATCAGAGGACATATGAAGTAATAAATGCCTGCTTCACTCAAAGACATACTCAGACCACATGGTGAGGAGTCCCCGAATGGAAGACTGTTTTATTACCTAATGTCATTTTGGTGTATGGGGAATATTGCTATTAAACAATCTGTTCTCTTATTTTGGGAGGTTTTATGCTTTTCAATGAATAAATATTCTTTTGAAAACGGATGTGCTTTCTCTTACGAAGATTCAAGCACATGTGGAATTTTACCAAGCACGAAATTTACCTTATTTAGTAGCCTTGGTCAAATTCTTTGTTAAAATAAATAAAAGCAAACCCATCATTTCCTACTTGTGAAATAACTCCAATAATGGGTAACAAAATATCCCTAACCAGGATGCCTTTCTTTACCTTGAATTCTACATTGATCCACCAACATACTTAAGCTGATACAGGAGCAGAAAGAGAAATACACACAAACACATTACTATCGACTCATTTAGTATGTTCCACTGCATGCTTAGTGTTTATTAACCTCATATGGTTTATTTAGGAGGCACGAATTATTTCATTAGTACCAGAGATGATAGTGAGAGTTTGAGAGAAAAAACGTATCTGAATGTACTTAAGGTTTAGTGAGTTCATGAGTGATTTCCTGCTAGGAGTTCGATTTAAACTCCATTCAGCAATTTATAACAAAATAAAAGCATGAGCATAATCTCATAATTACATTGGGACTCATCTAGTTTTCTGATAAAATGAAGAATTAGAATGAAGTCCACTCAAAGGGAACTATACAATAATCTTTCTGCAAAGATGAAGAATTTTCTTCACACTAGATTCAAAATTGGGTAATAAAATGCCAAGAAGCCTAACTGGCGTTGACAAGTTTATAAACGTGTGAAATTGGGAAATTTTGGAAGGATTCAAGATCTGATTCTGTTACTACTTACTTGTTTCCTAATGCATAAAACATTTAGCCACACTGCCCGTGAGTTTTTCCCTCAGTTAAAGAACTGGGTGAAAATAGGTTCACTCTCAGATATTTCAGTATAAAATTATATCACCTGAATTTTGGAATTATGAGCAAAAATAGCAGTCATGGTTATCTTAAAGACAGATTAGGGACAGTTTTTCCTTTCATATTTTAATAATTGATTAGAGAAAGAGAGTCATTGAGTGAATTCTGCTTTTGCAAAAAAACATCAAACCCTAGCAAATCACAAGATCAGGGTTTTCCACAATGTAATAAATATTGCTATTATTTTAGAGGTTTAGTTATTTCAGCTAGAAACATTGAGAATTTATGTTTTAACATTATGACTTCATTATCAAACACTAGAAACTGAGTCACTACCACGATGTTTATGAGCCACCTTAAATTCCCTTATATTTACTTATTTCTTTGGCATAGTACGTTGGTAGGCATGTATCTTTGACTTGGAATATAAATCTTTAGAAATGATACTGTAACCTCCACAATGGGCTCATACATAACATTGTAAGGAAGACACAGGAGCAGGCCGTGTTTTGCTTTGCTGTTCATTGAATCCCTGAATCAGAATCAGCAATGGACAACAGCCCAAATTTGAAAGACACCAGCTATCGCAAGTAAGAAAATAGTACCAAATCACTTTCAACAGACCAGAGGAAAAAAGTATATGCTGAAAATATTGAATAATATTTCATTTTAAAATTAAAAATTACACATTTAAGATGTAGCTATTTTAGAAATAATAGCCCCAATGACACTGTTCAATTGGGGGGGGGGTACATAGAAAAGAAATAATATCCATAACCAGAAAACAGAGAGAAAAACATACAAGTGTGGCTATGGATGATGAACAAAACTAGTCATTGTGAGCGTGAGCTAGTTTTAAACTGAAAAATAGCTAATATGTAGAAGAAGAAAGAATGGTCTAAAATAGTGGAATAAACTTAAGTTGTGCAAAAAAGAAGAACAAGGATAAATATGGTACGTATCTACCTTTGGTGAGAAAATCATCTAGAGATGACCATGAGACAGGACTAGCCCTAGTAAAACCCAGCAAAAGAGCGGAATTATTTATTTTGGATCAGAAATGTGCTTGTGCGGTGGACAGCCCCACCACAAAGCATCATATTTCAGCTGATTCTTCACCATCTCTCAAATTCTCAGGGATATGCTAGACAACATTTAAAGGTTGGATCAATAGAGGGTGGCCTGCTCCCTCATTCTACATTCTACGAGTTGCCTGTGTCTTTTCTGATTACTACCTGGGAGAAAGTTATCTCCGAAGGGTGTCCTGGTCCCTCGGGCATGCACCAGAGAGTCCTGGAAGGGAGTCATTATCTGTTGGGGTACTTTGGGCTGCACAAATTTACAAAACATCATTCTTTTTTAGTGGTGAACACTGCAAATAATGTCACTTAATATAACTTTTAAATGCTGGCTAAACCCATAGAACATGATTCTTGTGGTTAGTGAAATAGTAAATGTACTAATAGAATGAGACCATACATTAGGCTTGGTTCTAATATCTGTTATTTCATACCAGTACTATAATTACAATTATATTGAGTAACATGAATTTGTAGATGAGAAAAAAAGGATTAAGGAAATTAATTCTTTAAATGAAAGAACTTTAATTTGAGTCTGAAGGTATCTGAAAAGAGCCCCTAGTTATAATTGTTCCACATCTAAACTGGACTAGAAAAATGAATAAACATATTTTTAATTCAACTAATCCACCCGTTCAATATCTTCTAAAAGAAGATTCTTGTCTGGTCTCATTTTTCAGTGAGATTGTGTTTGTCTTTTTCCATTGACCACTATGTTGGCTGTTGATTTTTCATATATAGCTTATATTCTCATGAGGAATTTTCCAAATTAATTGGTTTTGGAGCTTTTAAATGCTTTTTTCTGCATCTATCGATATTATCAAGTGGCTTTTATACATCTTCATGTCAATGGTATTAATGGTCTTTCATATGTTGAATCATTCCTGAATCCCAGGTATGACCCCCTTTTGGTCATGGTGAATGATTTGCTTTACATAATTTTGTATTCTATTGACCAGTACTTTATTAAGAATTTTTGCATCATATGTTCATTAGGCATATTGGTCTGTATTTCTCAATTCTTCTGAGATCCTTGCTCTGTTTTGGTATGAGTGTTATACTAGCTTTACAGAAGGGGTTCGGGAGTTTGTCATCTTTTTTTGTTGTTGTTTTGGAAGAGTTTATGTAGGATTGGTGTCAGTTCTTCCCTGAATGCTTGCTAGAATTCTCCTATCAGGCCATCTGCTCCAGGTGATTATTTTTGTTGGTAATCCCTTGATAACCTTATCTATTTCTTCTATTGCTATGGGTCTGTTGAGATTCTTGATGCCCATCTGGGAGAGTCTAGGGAGGGACTGTTTTTCCAAGAAGTTTTCCTTGTCTTCCAATTTGTTGAATTCATTGGTGTACAGTCCGTAGTACTACTGTGTAATCATCCCTTTGATTTCATTAGGGAAAGCTGTAAGATCCCCTGTTTCATCCCTCATTCTTGCTATCGAAATGTGTTCCCTCCTTTCTTTAGTTAAGTCTTCCAGGAGTTTGTTGATTTTGTTAATCCTTTCAAAGAATCCGTTTTTAGCAGCATTAAATTTTTCCATTATTTTCTTATTTTCCCTCTCCTGAATCTCAGGCCTGATTTTTATTATTTCTTTACTTTTGCTATTAGTGGGAGTGTCCTGCCGACTCTGCTCTAGTTGTAAATTTTGTGCCAGTATGTCACTTATGAGACACTCTTCCTTTTTCAGGTGTGTAGGTATTGCTATGAAACTTCCTCTGATAATCGCCTTGGCTGCATCCTATAAGTTTTGATATGCCATATCCTCATTATCATTGGCTTCTAGAAATGTTCTAATTCATCTCTGATCTGGGCCAGTATGCACTCCTTTTGCGATAGAGATATTCATCCTCCACTTATTTGTTCTTATTTTCTTCAACTTCCTTTTGTTGCTTTCCAGCCTTATGACACAGTGGTCAGAGAGAGAATTTAGTATATCAATGTGCTTAAATTTATGTAGATTTACTTTATTTCCCCACATGTGGTCTATAGTTCGAATATGTGGCCTGTGAACTTGAAAAGAATTTGAATTTTTTTTTTGTATTTGGATGAAAAACACTGTAGATACCTATCAAGTCAAATTGCCTAGTTGTAGTGTTTAGATCTCTAGTCTCCTTGACTTTCTTTCTCTGTGATATGTCTTTCTCAGAATGTGGTGTATTGAAGTCACCCACTATAATTGTTGAGGCTCTGATTTCTTTTTTCATCTTTTGAAGTGTTGTATTGGCATATTCAGTGGGTCTCTCAATCTGGGAATATATGTTTAAAATTTTTATTGGCTCATTGTCTGCTGTTCCCTTGAGCATTTTATGCTGTTCCTCTTTATCTCTTTTTATGGTTTGCACTTTGAGGTCAATTTTAATCAAGATTATGATTGCTACCCCTGCTTTTTTTGAATTGCTGTTTGCTTGGTATGTTTTTCTCCAGCCTTTGAGTCTTAGCCTATTTCGTCTGTTGTCTTGAAATGTGTCTCCTGTAGGCAGCAGATTGATGGACTCTGTTTTCTAAGTCAGTCTGCTAGCCTCAGTCTTTTGATTCCAGAGGTAAGTCCATTGATATCTTGGGTTACTTTCTTCATCTGTGGGATATGTTGTCATCTTCTACCTTTTTGTTGGGCATTTCCTTACCTTAATTTCTTTTTGGTGTGTTGTGCATGTATGTGTGTGGGTTGATCATTCTTTAATTCTTTCCACCCTTACCCATTTCTATTTTCAGGATTGTTTTCTCTTTTTTTCCCTCTGGATGAGGTTGTTCTATGTGACAATCTCTTATTTGTGCTTGGTGAATGTTATTCTTCTGCCCATACTGGGTCAGCAAGGATCTTTTGTAGGACTGGGTTTCTTTTAACATATTCTTTGAGTTTTTCTTTGTCTGGAAAAACACTTCTCTATCTATCTTGATAGATAATTTGACTGAGTAGAGTACTCTTGAGTTTGAGTTATTTTCCTTCAATTTTAGAAATATATTACTCCACTCTCTCTTCTTCATAGTATTCATTGATCAGTCTGAGCATATTCTTATTTGGGAACCTCTATATATGATTGCTTATTTTTCCCTAGCTGTTCTCATGATTTTCTCCTTTTCCTCAATGTTGGATTGTTTAACTATTATGTGTCTTGGTGAGTTCTTCTTGGGGTTCAGTCTAGCTAGTTTTCTTTCAGTTCCTGAATTGTTGCCTGATTTCATTCAATAAGCTGAAGAAGTTTCCCTACAAAGATTCTCAGCCTATTGTTGCAGATGATTTCTTTGTTGTGCTGTCCTCCAGTAGACCAATAATTCTGATGTTTTTCCTTTCATAGCATCAGACATGGTTCTTGCATTTTCCTCACTTTCTCTGATGATCTTATTAGATTTTTGTTCGTATTTGTTAAAGTTCTCTTGGCTGCCCTCTAGATCACTAGTTCAGTTTTCAGCTTACTCCAGTCAATGCACGAAGTCTATGAGTCTTCTGTTGGTTTTTGTTATATTATCCCTAAGCTCTTGTACTTCCCTTTGTTGTATGAACTTTATCTCATCTATCAATTCATCCTTTTTCTGAATTGTTTCTCTCATAACCTGCATGATTCCAAGCAGCATTCTAAAAATTTCTTTCTGTGGCATATCACTGTCTCTTTCTTCTATGCATGGCATTAAGTTCAGGACATCTTCTGCTTTTGCCTTTTGTTTCTCCTGTTTTTTTTTTTTTCAATGAGATTACAGGGGCTGATTGCTGTTTGACTTGTATTGTTTTAGAGAACCAGGTGCCATTTTCCAGGGAGTGAAGAGTACTAGCTCTTTCTGGGAGACTTATAGGAATGTGTCTTTGAACTTCCTGTGACTAATTTCTATATGGAATTATCCTAGCACATTGTCATCCTGTGTCTTCACTCTTTCCCTAGTAAACCAATATTCAGCTATTTGGAGGAAAAGTTGGATGATCCTCTCAGGGACCACTGGTTGGATTGTTGTGAATCGACCAGGATGGTGCTGTACTGCCTGATCTCACTAGAAGTCATGATGGTGTAGCCAATGGCAGCGTGGGTCACTGTAGGAGGTGTTCAGTGATGCCTGCAGTAAGGGGAGTGTTACAGAAGACTGGTGTGTTGCCTGCTTTTGTGACGAACACCATGAATGATGGACAGAATTGCCCTAATCAGGTAGATCTGCGAAGGTTGGGCAGTGGTTCCCACAGTAACATGGAACTTTGGCTCGTGTTGGCTGAACTACCTCAGGCCATGTGAGGCACTAAGGCAGGTGGGAGGAACTTCCCTAAGCCAGGTGGAACCACAGAGGACAGATAAGTGCTCTCCCAGCCACACAAGCTGGAATTACCTGTAAGAAATTGGACCGAATATCCCCTGATGGAGGATTGGTGAACCTCCCCAGTCTTGGGGCTACAATGCACAAGGTGGGGCTCTCCCAGCTGGGTGTAGCAGATATAATTGCCCTAGGTTAAGGGAAGTGGTCTGGAGGTCCACAATGGTGTGTGAGTCAAAATGGGAAAGACCAAGAGGGAAAAACATCAAGGAACTAAGCTTACTGTAACTCTGGGGAAGATAGAAAGAAGAAAGGAACTCCAAAGTAACTGCATAGCTGAGCCCTGATCTCTGACTATGGCATTGCAAGGGTTTAATCCCTGCCCCATGTAGACAACAAGCTGTGGCTGTGTTGAGATAAAACGCCTGTGCTGGCTCTGATTGTCCTGGCTGTGGCTCTGGCAGAGACAGTGATGGAACTCGGGTCAAACTCTAGCTAGCCTTCACTCTGGTAAGCCAAAAGCCCCGAGACCCTCAAAACCTTGTGGATCTGTGCCTACTTATCTTTATTATGCTCCTCCTGCAATCCAGTTGTGTTGAATTTCTCTCTCAGTAATTCTCCTGGACTGATTTCTGCTGAGTCCCTCTGGTGGGTGTCAATATTGTCATTTTTAAATTAAGCAATCATCTACTTTATGTCTTTTTTTTAATTTCCTTTTGCTTTCTTCATATATGATGTTTATGATGTAATCTCACAGTCTATCAAGTTTCAGTCCTTAGTATTCAGTGAATTAAATCTCTTTCTGAGATATTCTAGGAATTCTCATGGGAGAGATTCGAGACCATATTTGGCTCTCAGACTTGTCTTATTTTTTTCTACTTTAAGTTAACCTTCCATCTGAACACTGTGTGATCTAATGTACCATCATCCCTGACTTCAGTTTTGCTATTGATTTTCAGTTACTCCATAGTCTCTTCCACAGATACAGTCAGATTAATTATTTTGTATTTTATCTGGGAAAGTTCATATCTATGATTGTCCAACTTATGTCACAAAAAAGGTATTTTCAAAGAAGCCATTGATATTGCCAAATCCTTCTATTTGCTCTTCACCTTCATTTCTATCACCTAAGGTCTGTTCTACAGCTATTATTCCTTCTTTTTTGTTTCAAACTTTGCCATTCCAATCAACAATAATTATCAATTGATCATGACTGCATGCTTTATCAATTTCAAACTGAAGAAGTTGGTAGATTTATTTTTTTCATCACTAACTTTTGTGTTTGATGAAAAAATTTAAATAATACTTGTATTGAGTGTCTTTTTTATATATGCATAGATATTACCTTTGCACAGATCAGATTTCACTTCCAGATAGATCTAAAAATATTTTTTTTGAAAATGAATGCAAAGACCTTCCTCTCAATTCCTGGTTGCTTTCTATCTACTTTTGTATCAAGGTATATATTGCAATGGTCTCACAGAACTCAAAGATAGGATTCATGATTAAAAGGCTTACTAAGGAAGTGGATAAAAATAAAATTGAGATGCTTAGCATACAGTAGATCACATAGGAGATTACACAACCCTTTTATTGCTGCTAATAAAAGCCCAAAGGGAATTTCACTCCACTGTAGCACACCAATTATAGGCATTCGACTCCCCTTCAGTTGATCAACAAGCTCAGATCCCCCAATTAGGTCCCCAGAGACACTCTACTCCACTCCACTCCAGTAGTCAACCTCATGCTCCAAAACAGTTAACTCTGGATATTCTGTGGACCATTCTATCTCACACTCTGATTCTTTGTTATGTGTCTCTAAATTGCACTGAAGGTATTAGGTAAAAACCATGCTTCAGGACTTGACAGAATACAACTGAAATGGTTCAATAAGCTGATGAAGCACTGGAAGAATACAAATGTGGAAGGCATCTACCTGATAACTGATTGGAAAATATCTATAATTTTCCTACTCCAAAGAAAGATGGCACTACAAAATATGAACATTTTTAAACAACTTCATTGATATTATATTCAATTTATGCTGAAGATCGTTCAATAGTAGTTGCAGTAATACATTGTTATTGAGCTGCCAAAAACACAAGCTGAATTCAGAATGGATCTTGGTTCAAAAGAAGGAATGTTTACTTGTGTCTTGTTGATTATATAAGGGCATCTGTGTAGTTAGGTGGCTCAGAACCAACTTGTGAGTTTAGGATAAACTTCAGCTGAATGAGAATATCATAGCACTTCATGATGTTCATATTGAACCTATACATGGATCAAGAGGCAGTATTTCAGAGAGAACCAGGGTATACTGAATAGTTTAAAGTCATGAAACTTGTCCTATGTTGTGTCAAGCCAGCTATTTATTCAATCTGTATGCTAATCAAAACATCAGAGCCACTTGATTATATGAAGAAGAATATAGCATCAGGATCGGAGGAGGGACCTTTTGATATGCAAATTATACAACATTAGTTGTTACATTTGAGAACTTGTATTTAATGATGAAGATCAAAGATTGCAGCCAGTAGTCTGGAGTACCACTCAAGTTAAAAAAAAACTAAATTCTCTCAACTGGATCAATAGATAGAGTATAATGATAAATAGAGAAAAGTGTGAATTTTCATCTTGATTTATTCTTGCTTAGAACCATAACCGATACATACAGAAGTTGCAGTCGAGATCAAAGTACACATCACACTGTAAAATTCTGGGACACAAGACCTCTGTAAGGAATTGAAAAGCAAGAGTGCCAGTTTGAGAACTAAAGCATGTCAGTTCCAAGCCATGTTATTTTCAATCTCTTCATGTGCATGTGAAAATTCAACACTGAATAATGAAATTCACAGAGGAATGGATGCATTTGAATTGCAGTGTCAGCCAAGAATATGCAAAATACCATACACTACCAAATGAACAAACAGATTTGACTAGGAAGAAGTATAGTCAAAATGCTCCTCAGAAACTAAGATGGTGGAATTTCTTCTCCAGTACTTTGGACATGTCAGTTAAAAAAAAATCAGTGTATGGAAAAGGACACTAGCCATGGAATTGTGGAAGGGCATGGAAAAAGAAGACGACTTGACATAGTGGCTGCAAAATGAGTTCAAACAATACCAATTGCGAGGATGGCATTGATATTAGCACTGTTTCATCCCATTATACACAGGGTTGCAGTGAGTGGGAACTGATGTGAGAACCCCTATCAGCAACAATGGTGACTATTGTTACAGAAAAGGGAATTCATTACAGGAAGTATTTTATGAGCAATCCTTTCAGGAATGAAACGTTTTCCAAATGCATATTAAACAAATGCTTAGAAATATACCATAGTGACAACAAGTAAAAGCATATATTCAGTCCTACTTTTACTCCAATAGTTTTCTTAAATCCAAGCATGGTAATGAATTGTATGTTCACAAAGAGCACTCAGTTACCTTACAGCAAATAGTAATGTAGCACATGAAAGCCCTTATCTATTTGCACAACCCAAATGCACCTCTAAAAATTCACTGAAAGGTTTCATATGTTCATTTTAAGGAAGAAATTTTGTAGGCTGGATTAAATAGAATATGAATGAGCAAGCAGAATAAACCAGTAAAATTTAATTAAGCAATTTAGCACGCCATAAAAGCAGCAACACATAAAAGTAGGATGTAAACGACAGGGGGTTAGTGCACTACTAGGTCCAATAATTCAGTGGCCCAGAAAGGGGCACTGTATGCAGAAAATAGACAAGCTTTCTTTTTGATACCTTGTAAATATAAATTCAAGTAATAGAAGAAGAAGCATTAGTGATGGTGATTCTGTCTATTGTATCTTTTATTTTACTTAGAATGATAAAATGAAATGCATAGGAATGAAAGCAACTTCAAATACAAATTCTAAATAAATTAGAATGCATATATTTTATATCTGCTATAACCAATAGGAAAAATGTGAGAAAGAGATAAAAAGGGCCTAGTTAAAATTTTAATTTTCTAACACCCTACCACATTCTCCTATTAACTAATCCCAATAAGATTTTTGAAGAAAATAAGGTCACAGAGGTGAAGATATCAGGCACATTGGCATTAGAGATACTGAGAGGATGAGCAGCATCTTTTGCTTTCATAGCAACCATTTTTTGAATCTAACTTCTATTTTCATGTTTTAGGATTATTTTTATATCAGATTTCTTTTAAATCAAACGTTATTGCCTTATCAAGACACCTGTATATCAAGGTAACTGTAGATAGTCCATTCTTAGTGTTATTTCCTATTAGAGCTCAGCAAGTTTCCAAGAAATTACCTTCACATAAAATTACTTAAGGTGTTAGACCCTTTACATTCTGAAATAAAAGTAGAATCCTGTGATATTCAACAAAATCTTCTATTATATTAAACTGCTACCATGACATTTTTAGTAGAAATGATTATATAGCATTTTATTTTATACATTCTTAGCCTACTTTTAGTTCCTGCTTATGTTTTTTTTATATAAGTGGCATATATTATTAGTGAAGTTTTTTTTTTTTAAATCCTGGATATTGACATGAAAGGAACTCTGAGGGCACAAGCTGAAACATTGGGCTGCTAACCACAAGACAGGTGGCATAAACCTACCTACCTACCTCCACAGGAAGTAGATGTGGCTACTTCCTCCTTTACAAGTTCGCAGTCCTGGAAACCACTTCATTCCCACAGGATTTCTATGAGTAGTAATTGGTTTTTATTGAATGAATATATTTAATGTAAGACATAGGCAAATAAGTACATACTACTTCACCTATTTCAAAACATACCACTTAATGAAGTGTTTTAACTAAAGCACCCATTTCAGTTGTACTATCCCATAAAGGGTGTAAGATGTTCTTTTTGACAAAAATACATGTTTTTCTTTCCTGAACTTTCTCACAGGACCTAACATAATCATGGGCATAAGTTTATTATGCAGGTCAGCTCAACCAACTCTTTATATTAGATACTGTGTATTCAGGCTAACATAATTTTCCCACTTGCCTGTTGGCTTGTCACAGTGGTGTACTCGTTTATATGATGTTATAATTTATGGCACCAGTATCTCAGTTATTGAAAAGTAGTATCAACACATGGTGAACATATTTCAACAGAACTTCAAGAACAATAACTGACTAGCAGGAAGAAAGTACAGCCAATTTGTGAAAATATGTCTATGGAAACACTCATAAATAGTAGCAGAACACTGTATCATATGAAGCCAGAAAACAAGTATGTCAGGTGAGAAGTCACTCAAAATATTAAAGAGTAGGAATTACCTTGTAGAATTAGTCAGTCTTAATAACTGGATGAAGCAAAGCATTTGGGTCCTTCATTTTTCTACTGGGGAAGCATGCAAAATGAGAAGTAAAAACTACAAATATTCTATGATCATTGAAATGTTGAATATATGATGTCTAACGTGAGAAAAAGTAGACATTCTCAAAAATGAAATGGAACAAATAAAAATTAACATCCTAGGCATTGGTGTGCTGAAATGGATAGGTGTTGGCCACCTTGAATTTGTCCGTCACATGACTTACTCTATTGGGAACAATAAACACAAGAGGAGTGGCCTCATATTGTGGCAGTTAGATTTTAGGTCAACGTCATATGTGTAGGGGTAGAGTCCAACCTGTTAATCAAGTCAACCTGGTAATAGTCTTTTAATGCCTCCTGGGAGGTGGAGCCTTTCTATAGGAAAGAAACGTTTGGTGCCTCCTCTCTCTTGATCTTTTGTCTTCTGCCTCCTCAAACTATGCTTCTGCTTTCAGGGAAGGCCCCACATGGGCTGCTCAACATAAATTCCAAAGGAATATCTATCTTGGAAGAAGGAATATCTATCTGTCAGAGTGCTCTTTAGAAGCAACAATGGTGAGATTTGTCTTATATGCTTTGGACACGGTGTCAGGAGAGACCAATCCTTGGAAAGAGAACATCACTATTGGTAAAGTAGAAGGGGAAGTGGTGAAAAAGTGGAAGGTCCTTAAAGAGATGGATTGCCAAAGGGACCGCAACAAATGGATGAACCATAGGAATCATGTGAGACTGGTCCAGGAGTGGGCAGTTTTCATTCTGTTCTACCTAGGGCTAGTAGAAGTCGCAATGACTCAATGACACCTAACAACAATAAAAACTACTAAGTAAGGACATCCTATCAAGGAGCACCTGCTGTTAACCTATCCCATTAATACTTCTATTCAGTTGCTCTCTTCCAGAATGTTCCATTCAATGCAAAATCACAAGGTTTTGATTAGTATTTGATGTGCTATGTATTCAAGAAAAATCTATCATTCAAAGACAACATTTTGTTCATTCTCAAATTCTCATGCAAGTCCTGCCTACCTGATTCAGTCAACAAAACTGGAGTATCTCAAAGGTAGCTGTCTACTTCAATCATTCTCCATTTATTAACTGACCTTCTTTTCACTCTTATGAAAAGCGCCCCTTCTACCCACCTTATTTATTTATGCATTGTTCTATTATCATTGTACATAGGACCTATTTTTATTTTATTTAAGTAACAGCCACTTATTATTGTTCATCATTTATTTTAACAGTCAAACTGTCCCAATTTTGACCACGGAGAATTTCCAAAAGCTAACTCGCCGGCATTTTGTGCTCTTATTTCTCTAAATATTGATTTATCTATTGCCCCAAGCAATCCTATATACTCATCCTGTACTTTCTCCATGTCTGCCCTAGTTTCACTCATTTTTGCCACAAACCCCATATTCATTCCCATAGGTCATTTTAAGAAAGGAAAACGATCTGGTTGACTCAAAGTAATAGAAATCTATTCTCTGGCAGGTCTGGAGACTCATATCTGAAATAAAAATTTTGACCCAACAAGGAGGAAAAAAGCTATCAAGGAAGAATTCCATCATTGTATCTTCCAACTTCTGGTTATTCTCAGCATGGCAACAACTATAAATTCTGTTTTTCATTTCCACATGGCCATCTTGTCTGGGTGTCTGTCTCAGTTTCTTGTTCTAAAAGAATAAAAATGTCTGAAATGACAAATTATTGAACTTATTTCAATATGACTTCATATTAATTTAACTAATTCAATATGCAAATATATTCACAGAAACTAGGAATTAAGATTTCAACATACCATTTTTATTTGACTTGTGGCTACTCTCTATAAAACCCCTATCTAAGTGCTTAGTAAGGAACACTGGTGGCACTTGGGGTAAAGTAGGAGTGGGGTACAAATCTTAAGGTCAGTTCGTCATACCACCAGCTCCTTGTAGAGGGTGACTATGAATTGGAATCCACTCCTTGACTGTGTTTTCAGTAATTTGTGCACCCATTCTAGAAGTAAGCCACTGCTTGTCTCCTTTCTCACAAGAATGCACAAGAAAATAGGTACAAGTGGTGTGTGTTGCCTATGTACTCAATCCCCTCAATTTTCACCTTTCTCTCCTTCCATAACAAAAACTGAACTCATTACCTTTGAGTCATGCTGACTCATGGTGACCACCTGTGGGTTTCCAAAACTGTCCTTGTTTAGGGGAGAAAATGGCCCAGGATTTCTTCTATGGAGCTGTTGGTTTCAAGTGGCTGACCAAGAGATCGCAGCCCAACACAAAACTACTACACCACCAGGTCTCCTTTTAGCTATTATAATATGCTATAATAATTACGATGCAGTCTTCATTCTGTATTGTAACCCACCATCAAGAAGAGCAACATCCTCACAAGCTGACCAATATGTAGCCTCATGATATATTGAGAAAAAGTTGGCATTTCACAGAGTTGTGGCTTGTTTACATCTGCAATCAATACTCTTGATACCAGCAGTCAAGAGATAAAATGATGCCCTGCCTGAGGTAAGTATGCTGGAAAATACCTCTTTAAAGTATTCAAAAGAAAGATTGTCATTTGAAAGATAAAGGTGCACTTGACACAAGTAATTTTGTCTCTCCTTATATGTTTATTTAATGGTGATCAATTTTGCATGTCAAACATTTTTAGTGATCTGTGCATTTTATTTTGAAGTCATTATGATATTACCTTTTTCTATTGGATTTTCTGTTTTGTGTAAAGTCTGGTGCATAAGACTTTTTTAGTGAATCAATTAAAATTACCGCTAACAGTGAACTATTTATTATTATTTTTTATTATTCATTTACTATAATTTATATATAGTTTAGATAATATTTACAAGTCCCCCCATTCATCATTTCCTTATATTTCCTAAAACCTCCACACAATTTCAAGGAGAAATAGTGACTGTACACATATTTTATGGATCCTGCACTTGAATGAAACTGCTTCTTCATTTTACTATTAAATGTGACAATTCTGTTATTTTACTAGTTGTCTCTTTAATATAGTCTTCTTCACATGGTATTTCTTTACTAAGTAACTTTTGGTTTAAGATTTTGTTTTAATTGGGAGCAAACACTAACTACACTTGTTTTCTTTCTTTTTCACTTATTTTATCCCTCAAAAATCTTCCTATAAGTTTTCATGTATGTGTTAAAACTCCTTGTACTACGAGTTGTCTCTCAAATTCAAAATATTTACATTAAGTGATGTCTTTGTAATACAAGATTACCCAAACTAAGTTCCCTTTCTGTCATTTAATCAGCCCTAATTCACTGTTACTTTACAGGATTTACATAGTTACTACATAGGGTTTACAAAGATATAATCTCTATGGAAGCAGATGATCACTTCTCTCTCCCAGAGAAAGAAATCCTAGTGGGTTTAAATCGGCGGTCTGTTGGTTAATAGCCAAGTGCTTGATTATTGCTCTGGCATCAAGTCTGGAGGAAGACTTATTAACAGCATCAGATATGCAAATAACAATCTCATGTACTGCAAGTGAGGACTTGAAGTACTTGCAGATGAAGATTAAGGAATAGAGATTACAGATCACAATGTAATTGTGATTTACAATGTAATGTAAAGAAGATCAAAATCCTCAGAAATGGACCAACAAGGAACATGATGATAAATCAAAGACTCTATCTTGCTTCAATCCACAATCGTTGCTCATGTGGCAGCAGTCAATTGATCAAGAGATGCATGGCATTGGATAAATCCACTGTATAAGACCACTTTCCAGTATTGAGGACCAAAGATTTTACTTTGAGGAGTAAAGTGCATCTCACACAAGCCATGGCATTTTCAATCACCTCACATCATGTGAAAGTGCGTATTGAATAAGGGAGACAAATGGAAAATCTGTGCACTTGAATTATGATGCTGAAGAACAATATTGAAAATACTATGAACCGCTAAAAAGACAAATCAATCTTTCCTGGAAGAAGCATACCCAGAGTTCTCTATAAAGGTAAGGTGGTAAGGTTTTCTCTTCCATCCTTTGGAACTGTTGTCGGGAGAGACAGGTCCCTGGAGAAGGACACAACGCTTGCTAAATTGTAAAAGCAATGTAAAAAGAGGGAGACCTCTGACAAGATAGATGGACACAGTGCCTGTAGCAGTAAGTTCAAGTGTAACAACCGTTATGATGATGGCACGGGACAGGGCAAGCAAGGTTTTGTTCTGTTGTGCATAGATGACTGTGGGTCTGAACTTACTGAACAGCACCTAATAACAACAGCAACAACAAGATTCTCTAATACCAGGATTAAAAATTGAAAGTGAAAAAAAATGCTCCCTGCCATTGAATCAATTCTGACACATGAAGAACTTATATTAGATTTAGGAGGCTTTATGTCTGTATCAGAACAGTCTTATCTTGCTCCCAAGAAATGGTTGCTTATTTCAAACCACTCACCCTCCCCTACAGCCAAAGCCTTACCTGACAGTGCCAGTTGGGCAACTTTAAAGCAATTTTACACAATAGAAAATGGGTAAATTTAAGAACATTTTAATCAATTGTTTGGTGAGGCTTGGGACAAGTGAACTCCACCCGAGGACGGCCAGTCCATTGTGATCCACAGTCATCCTACAGGACAGGGGAGCAATGCTTCCTGGACTAACATCTTTATGTGAACCAGCAGCTTTATCCCATTTCCACAGAGCAGCAGGAGATTTCAGCAAACAACTCTGCAGCTAGCAGTCTAATACTTACCTCTCTGCTCCACCAGGGCTTCTTTTCCTACCAGCAGAGCAAATTAATCTCTTCTCAAAATCCAACCAAATTTGGCATTGTCTAATAACATGCAGCCAAAGCTATAAGCAATAGTCATAGCTCATACTATTTCAACAGACATAGTCTCAATCTGTAAGAGCAGCAGCAATAATGTTATCAACTTAAGTTATCAAAACAATCATAAGGTCACTTTAATTGTAAGAATGGGTGGATCCAGGGGATATCGCAATATCAAAAGCTCTTCTTTTTTCTCTTTTTTTGCCCCCTCACAATAAGTTTTGTTTTTGAACAAGTCTCTATTCATCTAGTTGCAAAAGAGAACCTATTGGAAATCACAAATTTCTGTGCCTACAAATTTGGTAACTTTAATAGAAAAAAGTTATCTTCCAAAGGATACAAGTAGGAGCCCTGATGGTAGAGTGCACTGTACATTGAGCTCGTCAGCAGGTCAGCAGTTTGAGCCCACCAGCTGCTCCGCAGGAGAAATATGCAAATATTGAGGTTCATAATTCCAAAGTCCACAAAATAGACCTGGTATTCTTGGCTTGAATTCCCTATTCATGACTAAAGTAGTCACTGAAGCTCAAGGATGATGCACCTCATGGACCAGAATTGAAAAATACATTCACTCTTCCTGATGAAATTGAAACGAAGAAAGACATTTTATATGAAGTACATAGAAAAATTTCTCTTCAGACAGGTGTTTTCTTATTCAGCATAGGAAGAAACCCTATGGACAGTGTGCATATTCAGTTAAATCAAATAATTTTAACTAAGTCCATATAAGGTATTCTTATAATAATGTTGATTATATCTCTATAAGTTATTTTTTTAAAAAATTTGGAATAATTTACAGACATTTACAGAAATATTCCAATGACAGAATATTCTGGTATGCTCCCCCCTCCACTGCATGCATCTTACATAACCGTGGAATATTGGTCAAAACTCGGGAGTCAACTTAGGTATATTGTTGTTCTTGCTGCTTTTGCTAGGTGCCTTGAAGTCGATCCCAACCGACCTATGCACAACAGTGTGAAACTGTCAGCCCATCTCATACAGGGTTCTCTTTATCACTCATCTTGCACTTTACCCGTCCTGCTGTCCATGTCCTGACACTGGTCTGGATAGCATGTCCAAAGTATATGAGAGAAAGGTTTGTCATCTGCTTGTAAAATATATAGTTCTACTAATATTGACATCAGAGCCATGGATTTACTACCACAGTAGTGTGCAGGACAATTTCTTCTGCACTATTACTAAGGTAGATAATGTCTACAATTTTTCCTGCAAATTTTTCTGTAGTCAAGGGCACTTCCCTATTCAGCCTCAAGTAAACACTTATCTTTGTAGGCTTTGGGATCAGTTAGCAAAATGAAGAAAAGATTTATCCAGGTTTGTACTTGAGTCAAGAGTCTTCTGTTATATAAAATGCAACAACTTACCGAGTAAAGGAAATTGTGGTTGCTTTCAGGTTGTGTTATGAGACAGAGCAAAGGAGTTAAGCAGGGAGCATGCATGGGCAATGCACATAGCTCCTGAAACAGTTAGGGGGAAAGTTCTCTTATCTATTATGACAGAAGCCCAGTGACAATTTTACAGAAGCTGAGGACCAGAGAGAAAGTGCTGGATACTAGTTAACAAGAGGCACCGCTCTCTTCCAGTCTGTATCCATAGTATTGTCTTATATGAACTATGCTAACTGTTAATTTCTCTAATAAATCCTATAAACCTAAGTAGTTTCTGTGACTTTCGTGTGGCCATTGCAATGAATCATTAAATCTACAGAGAAGTAGAATTTTGTGGGATTATGGTTGGTGTCAGAGAAAGGTAATGGAGGTCAAAAAGTGACAAGATTTTAACATTGGTACAGCGGGACATCATTGATAGGGGGTGGGGGTGGGATAGAAGGGGTATATTTCCTTCCTGTTATCCTATCATTCCCTAGCTTGTCATGCATTCTTTCCCAAAATCGAGACTTTTGTAAAATGCCGCGGGACTCAGGGGCAATTGTTTAAAATCTGGTCACCATATTGTAGACTCGAAATGCTTCCTCAATCTTAGACTGACATGGAATTGGATTCTTCTTTTCCTTACTGTATCTATAAGAGATCAGCTATCTTCTCCTCTTCATGCCATGTCTCACAACTTATATGCTAACTATATTTGTGGATCTCCCCAGATGGACTACACAGGAATTAAATTGACCACATCTGTGGAAAAAGAATAAAAAACTCAATATCATTAGCCAAAACATATTTAAGAGCCTACTGCAGAACAGATAATCAATTAGTCATATGCAATTTCAGGTTGCAGCTGAAGAAAATTAAAACAAATAGGTCGAGGAATCCTATAGGGTACAGTAGTTCTGTTCCTATGGATTTCCAATACTATAGTTTTTAATAAGAGTAGAAAACTCTACTGTTTCTCCAGCAGAGCAGCTGGTAGAGTCAAACTGCTGATCTTGTAGTTAGCAGCCCAGCTCCTCTCCACTACAGGACCAAGGTTCCCAAACAAGTACACGAGAGTTGAACTCCAAGCCTGAATGTATCCCACTGCAATTTGCAACCATCTCAAAAACAAACTTTGATGTGTATTTTCCTATCGCTCCTCTGGACTTCAGTCAGAGAAAGAGACTGGTGGCAAGGATGGTTGGTGTTAGGGTAGGGAAAAGGGAATGGGGAGTGAAGGCTGGTTTGATCTCTGTCCTGTGCTAGTGTGGAGTCAGGGCTCTCATTCTCCATACTACACTGGAGGAGGTCAGATGGGGCCTTTCTCCCATTTTCTGAGTTTTCTACCAGAAGGTTTTGACTCATTGTAACCATATGTGTCTGCTTATAATGGCCTTATAAAATTCTCTGTGGCTAATTTATTGGAAATAGGCTGCCAGGTTTTTTCAGAGCCCTCTCTGTATGGACTCAAACACTCAAAGGATAGAATAACCATTTGTTCCATTTCATAGCTTCATTTTCTGGGGAAATATTTTTTTTCAAATTTTGTGAATAAAAAATCTAATAGTGTAACTTTTGGGTAATATGATAAGTCAATGCTTATCTTTTTGAATAATTTGCCTAAATTTCTTGTAAAGATGTGATACCATTTAAAAATCCCACTAGCAGTGAATGAGAGTCCCTCGTGTGATTCTCATCAATATTGATATTCCCTTTCCCTCCCTCCTTCACCTTTTTCTTCCCTCTATCTCTCCCTTCCCTGTCATCCTCAATCTCTCATTCTCTCTTTCCTTACTTTCATTTTCTCCTTTCTTCTTATATCTCCACCTTCCATATTTATTTATTGAATTTAAATATGTGGCTAGTAATATTTCATTGTGGTTTTGCTTATATTCCTAATGACAAATATTCCTAAGGACAAATTGCATCCTTTCATGATTTTATTTGATATTTGTATGTTCCATATAATCTTCTTGTCTAACCTGTAAAGCAGTTATCAATTTTATTAGCCCATTTTAGAGGTTAAGAAATTAGTAAACAGAGCAATTAATTCTTGTTCAAAAATAATATTGTGAGGAAATAAAAGTAGAAACATCCCCAGTACTTCCCTTTTGATTAAAAATCTACACAGACCACTGAACTGTAGAAATAGCACTTCATTTTAAGGTGTATGCACCTGTGTTATACCACATTTTAATCATAACTCTAATTCTTAACTGGAGCCAAGTTTTGACCAAGTCAAAACTCATAAATATATCAGAAAAACACTGCCAAATGAATAATAACATATTTTAGAAGATAAGACATAATTGATTTTATATAATTTATGCCTCTTAGGAAATCCAAAGATTCAATTAACATAGTTAGACACTGATTCACAAAATGGATAGGCCATGAGTATGTTCAATGATTTTTTTAATTTTGTGATTATATCAGACTATATTTACTCCTGGGGTATCACCTGATTCAATTTTTTTGCAGTCCTAATGCTTCACTTTATATTTTATTTCTTTTATTTGATGATTCACATTTATCATATGGATGAGATACAATTATGAGAATAGCTTTCCTAAATTGAGATGTAGTAGTAGTCAAATTTATTTTATAAATTTTAACATCTAAAACTAAGGCTTAGAATGCAATCATCGATACAAATAAGTTATGTCCAACTTTGCATAGTTCAAATAAACACCAAGAAAAATAAGGGAAAAAGAACTCATTGCTCTGAGTCAATGCTAATTCATAGAGACTGTTTATGGGTTTCCAAGACTGTAGCTGTTTATTTACTGGAGCAGAAAACCCAGTCTTTCTCCATTGCAGGTGCTGGTGGTTTTGATCCACTTATCATTCAGATCAAGGATCCTATTAAATGATCTTTCAATTATCTTATGCTCATATGCCTGTGAAAATTGAGTCAGGAAGATAGAAGAAGAATCAATACATTTGAACAATGGCGCTGGAAAAGACTATGAAACGTACCATGGACTGTCAAAAGACAAACAAATCCATCTTGAACAAAGTGTAGCCAGAATGCTCCTTAGAGTCGAGGGTGATGATACTTTGTCTCATGTACTCTGGGCATGTTATTTGGAATGACCAGTCTGTGGGGGGAGAAACATCCTGACTTGTGAATTAGAGAGGAAGGGGGAAAGGAAGGCCCTTTACAAGATGGACTAACTCAGTGATCACAAAAAGGGGACCCAACTGAGGAACAATTGTGAGACTGGCATAGCACCAGACTGTGACTCTTTCCATTACACAGTGCAGTCCTGGGTTTGAACTTATTGCACACCATCTAATGACAGCAACATGCGTGGGAGTTCAAATGATCTATACATAATAAGTTGGTTAGATTAAAATGTAAGTACTTGTCTGTGTTGTAGCTTTATTCCTAATATATTATTTCAAATTTAAAACTAAAATTAGTTAAAAGTCTCTGATATAAATAAAGATATGTTTTTATCTTCAAAGCTAGAATTTGAGAATACTACATTATTAGATACATGCATCTAGTAAATTCCAGTTTTTCGGTTTGAAACATCTACTTTAGTATATGAACAATATTTTGTGTGTTCTGTATAATCAAACTTTTTTTAAAAAAAGCTTAAAAGTTTAGGCATTAGGTTAAACTGACTCACCAAATTTTGTTTAAGCAAGAAAACCAGACACTTATTAGTACCAGATACATTAAACCAGATACATTAAGCATTATGCGTTAATGTTACACTTCACAGAGAAGAAACTTTTTTAAAGGATCACTTTAATATTTGTGATATATTATTTTTCTGAATATATGTATTTTTTAAATTTCAGCTAATTTAATCCTTAAATTTTGAGTGCTTATATCTTTGTTCACGGAGGAAGCAAACATATTGCCTATGCTTCCTGAGAGATGTAAATCATACATGTAATTTAACAAGAAAAATGATAATACAATGATTTTATATAGACTTATTATCAGTTGTACTCCCTTCAAGATATTCAGTCTTAGAAACTCACAGGGGCAGGTCTAGCCACTTTTATAAGGTCAAAATGACTTGGCATCAACCCAATTCAAGTGAGATTGCTTTTTAGTAGAAACATGTCATTCAGAACCAAACTCACTGCCACTGGGTTAATGTTGACTCAAAGAGACCCCAGTGGGTTCCTGAGGTTGTGACGGTTTACAAGAGTAGACCCCCCTTTCTCTCTCCTGGGGCACTGCTCTTGGTTTTGAACTGCAGACCTCGATGATTGAAGCCTAAAGTGCATCTGCTACCTCACCATGGTTTCATGTGTATTCATACGGGGACAGAGTTATCATATGTTTTTAGTTTTATCCTCCCTCACACTTATACTCCACTTTTACTCTGGGCATGTTTGTTTTGATTAGTGAGGAGAGGGGTGTGCCAGGAGTGGATTCATGTATTAAGGTTCTCTCATGTGGAACACTTCAAAAATTTATTCTAGACATAACCACACCATAGAGAGATTTTATATAATCTCTACATTGTTTCCCTTTAATCAATAAACAGAAGGTGATAATTTAGAACAAAATCAAGCAATTGTGTGTGCAAATACATATATATGTATTTTTATATATGTATACATATATATGTATTTATATATATTAATACATATATATATCTCCAATATTTATTTTCAGAATGTACTACAGACTATTATATCAAATAAAGGAATGGCATGGAAAAATTTATCTCTAACTACATTTACTTACAAACTACAATTCATTTTTATGATATATAACATACTATAAAATGTGACCAATGGTCATTATTTTGGTCATTTATTTTTGCTTATTTTGGTCATTTATATTTGCTCTCTCATGGTTCAGGATTGAATTAACTACCTACAACTGTATTGTATCAATTTTTTTCTCTATGATTTCTCCTGATAATATGCACCTTATAGTTACATGATATTTCATGCCAAAACAAAACTCAGTAGATGTAGATAAATATTATGTTCTTAAGATCTAAATTTGTCTGATAAAACATGCCAGGTAATAATATATTGCATGATATGTGAAATATAATTGAATAGATTGCAGCAAATGTTTTTATGTATGTCAAACAAGTAACCATAGTTTGGGATGATACTGTTCTATAATTAAGCAGTTATGAAATCCAATCAAACTCAAGTAAAATATCTTTAAGTTCACTTTAAATATAAATAAAAGTAAATGCTATTTTAGCCTTCATTTACCTCTTTACTGTGTCTAAAAAATGAGGTTAATTTATTTTCTCTTCCCTGAGAAAAGAGACATTTCCTTTAAAAAAGTAGCTGTTTGTTTCAAACGGTTGATTTCAGAAGACCATCAGGTAAGCGCTATGCAATCAGAGTATGTATGTGTGTGTGTGTGGGGGGGGGTGTATTGATACATGACATAAATAAATCATTAAGCATAATGAAAAATGTATAAATAATAGAAAGCAAACAAGATGGCTGGGACTCTCTAAAACTTAGACACTTTTATATATGAAAAAATTGTCACTGAAAAAAGTAAAGCCAGAATTCAAAAATTAGGAGAAAATCATTTGGCAATGATATGTCAATCAAAGGGCCAATGTCTAAAATTTATAGAAAACTTCAACATTTCAACAAAAGATGCAGTCCATTTTTTTTAAACTGGGCAGAGGAAAGGAACAGAGACTTCACCAAAGAAAACGCTTAAGCAGCAAACAAACGGAAGAAGAAGTTCTCGTGCCATTAGTCATTCATGAAATGTGAATCAAAACAAAAGTGTGATATCATTTCAACCCAGCATTAATATCATAGCTAAACAAACAACAAACAAAAGACAGTAACAATATTGGCACAAATTCTATGAAAGTTGCAGAAAGACTAGAAGTATTATAATATTAAATTGTGCAATTATGGTGGAACATGCCATCGGATTCCACATAAACATAAAGATGTATCCTAAAATTCACATTTTTCCTCAACACTATCCATAATTTGCCTTGATTCACAAAACTGAATGCCTTGGCATAGTCCGTGAAACACAATACACAACTTTCTGGTAGTCTTTGCTTTCAGGCAAGATCCATATGGCATCATCAATGATATCCTTGCTGGATGCCCTCTTCTGAATCTGGCCTGAACCTCTGGTAGCTCCTTGTCAATGCGCTGCTTCAACCATTGTTGGGTGATTATCAGCAAAATTTTACTTGCTTGCAATATCAATGAAATCATTTCTTATTTTGAACTTTCTGTTGGGTCACCATTTTTGGCAATGGGTGCAAATATAGATCTCATCTACTCAGTTGCCCGGTAGCTGTCTTCCAAATTTCTTGGCATAGAAGAATGAGGGTTTCCAGTGTGTCTTCAGCTTGTTGAAAGATTTCAATTGATAATCCATTCATTCCTGGAACGCTGTCTCTGGATAATGTTCCCAGTGCAGCTTGGACTTCTTCCTTCAATACCATGGGTTCTTTTTCATGTCCTACCTCTTGAATGGTTAATTGTCGACTATTCTTTTTGAAACAATGACTCTGGTAGTATTTCTATCTTTTTGTGATGCTTCCTGTACCATTAATTTTTCTCCCATTTTGAATATTAAGAGGGATATTTGTGTATGATTTTTCTTCTCAAAGATTCATGCAAGGCACAGGATAAAAAAGAAAGGCACAATTGCTGAAGACAAAAATGGCTCCACAAGCAATGTGGTGAAGAAAGAAGATGGTGCCCAGATACCAAAAGATCTATCAACTTGGTCTTAAAGGCTTTAAGTTAAACAAGCAGTTACTTATCAGAGGAGCAACAGGTTCATATGGAAGACACATACCAGCATGTGGGATCAGGAGATCTCCCAGGGACTGTATTACAGGTATCAGAACACCGAAACAAACAAGCAAACATAATGTTGAGAATTAGGGTGGGTGGAGCAGAGATCCAAAGTCCATCTGTAGACAATGGGACATCCCCTAACAAAGGAGATTCAGGAAAGGGATGAGTCAATTAGGGTGCAGTAAATCACCTATTAAACACACAATACTCCTCTGGTTCCTTGATGCTTCTTCACCCTCCACGATCAGGACTCCTGTATTACCTTCCACTGACTGTTAGATCGGAGCACGAGCGCAGGTAGGAACAGGATTGAGAATAGCAATACCAGAAGGGTAGCGGGAAGATGAGGAGAGGATGGAATAAAGGAGAAACGATCACAAAAATCGACACATAAGCACACCACCCCACTCCAGGGTAACTAACCACAGAAAGCATGAGGGAAGGGAGATAGCAATGTAAATATGAAAGTAGAAATCATTTATCATTTATCAAGGGGTCATGAAGGTGAGGAGGGATAGAAGGAGAGAAGAGCTGATTCCAAGGATCAATAGAAAATATATGTCTAGAAAATCATGATAAATTATCTAAAATGTGCACACAAAAGTATTCTGCTGAGAGTGTTTTAAAAGAGGCAACTGAGGAGGATACCGAAGTTAGAAAAATTTTAAGAAGAAGATGAATGTTTTCATAATTTCCAGACTAATTCTTAGAAAAACAAATTTAGCTTATATTTCATTCTTTTTTTAATTTGGTGTTCAGCTCAGCACTGACAAAGTTATCTTACAATTATTGGCACCCTTCTGCTATTTAAAATAGTAAATGAGAAAGAAACATGACATTATACCTGATTGTTTCATTTCAGTGAGTTTATTTCAAGTCCTCAAACTAGAAGTTTGCATGATAAGAATTACTGATAGATTTAAAGTGTTGTTTACTTACTGCTTACTTTATCATTTAGACAGAACATTTTCTTTTGCCTTTTTCTTTTATGATTATAGCCAATTGTTTATATGAATAAATGTAAGCTTAGAAAAACTCGTATTTAAAATGTGATTTTCTCTGTCCAGCACAAACAGATGTTATAGACTAAGTGGTCTAATATGAATATTTTTAAAACTTCTGGAAATTGCATTTAACCAATGTTAAATAATCCACAGTGTTCCTTCAGAAGTCATTCTCTATTGGAAATAATAACTTTAAATTATTTTTATGCTTATAATAGAAGAAGCATTAGAATATCTAAATGGCAAATATAACTATCTAAATGAATAAGTAGGATGAAGGATCCATCTGGAATAATTTTAGAAACTACAAATTACATTTGAAGCAGAAAATCTTCATATATGCAGATATATCTAAAGGAAATGACTTAGGCTAATTGTCTTATTAAATGAAAGTAAACCAAAACATAATCAATATGGGATACTTCAAAGATGCACATAATTCATTTAAACACATAACATTTTTCAATAATTTTACCTTGTAAATAAAGATAGATTTCTAGTAGAAGTACCTGTGTGTGCATATGTATTAGTGGTAGAACCGTAATATCTAGGTGCTTGGCGCAGGAGAGGATTCTGCTCAAAGTTTAGCATACACTTCATTTTGTTTAAATACAAATAAACGACAAAATCCCTCCACTTCTGACTGTTTTCCTTCCTCTTACCTTTAACTTTGAATAAAGCAACTCATAGTTATCTCAGGCTTGTTTACAGAAGATTTGTGAAATCATAAAGCAAAACTTAGGGAAGAATATGTTTTTTATGAAAGACTATATGGAATAAATATGGTAATAGGGATTATTCATATGTTGCCACAGGGTCTTGATAGTGTGTGTAAACAAAAAAGGATCCTGTTTGAAAACAGATTGTAAGGTGTTTGCTATAGAGGTCACTGAAGTGACATGAACTTTCTTGGTATGGCTTTTTTATGTATAGTCTTAGTAATTCCTTATAAACAACTGGGTAGGAATTTTAAAATAAGCTGTAAAAGAAGCCAACATGAGATTTGGTCAGTATTTCCATTCCACTGAGGATTAAGTGAGCTATTTCAGAAACATGAACAAAGAATCCCACAACCATCAAGGATAAGAGTTAAGAGTAGAAGGCAACCTAACACCCTGATCAGAGGGTGGCAGGAGCAAGGAGAATGATACCCAGACTTCAAATAGAGACAGACTTTCCAGGGTTTGGAATAAGAGAAAAGCCTATCTTTCAGATAAGAGAATATCTTAAAGAATGTGTTGCTCTTTAGCATTTGTTAGTTCTAAAGATTTGTGTTGCTTGCCTGAACAGAGCTGAAACCAAGGGACCACTTGGTTGATAGACAAAATACCAGAGGGAGGACCTAAAAAAGCTCAGATGAACCACTATAGACCAATATATATATATATATATATATATATATATATATATATATATATATATCCTGCAATATTTCTTTTTTCCCTTCAATATTTCTAATCCTGATTTATAAACTGTTAAATTCCCTAATAACTACCCATAATTATGAATAATGACCATTGTGACATATTCTTGAATTCTGCAAAGAAATACAGTGCCTTGGAAGGGATTGTCCTCATTATGTTGGGAAGTGGAATATATATTCCCTCTACCTCATAGAAAAGAGCCTTTGAGCTGTTTAGAGGTGAATTTCCTTTCTCCTTTGAGTAGCAGAAATATCCTTCCCATGCAATTGTTTCAGTCAGTTAATCATTTATAGTCATAGGACTGTGTTCTAAAACTGAGATACTTTGCATGAATAAAGAAGAATGCACTTAATCTATGTGAAAATCCCATCATTGAATTAAACTTTTCCAAAGTCTTTGGTTTTTTACTTCTTTTGAACTAAACCTGTAATATAAAGCTGAACCATCTTGTGAAATGTGAACTACATCTGGATAACAAAGGATAGAAGATTTCAAGTTGAGATGAAATGTTTGCCTGTATATGTTTGCCCAAATGGGTGTGTTTTTAAAGCCAGACACAGGAAGAATGTATACAGAGCTTTCTACTTTGGTGCCAGGAAATATATGCTAAAATTTAAATCAACTAACTTTGTGAAATTTCAACTTGCTACTTTCTTGTAACACTAAACCTCCATGATTATACTCATATATTCCTTTATCAATATGTCTATGTAAATCTTCACTTATATCAGAAAACTTAGAATTCTAGTGACTCCTCAGGTGCTTGCTGAAGCACTCCATGATGCCTAAAGTTAAAACTGTGTTTTAATTTTACCAAAGATTATAGTTTTGACTTTAATATATTGTGTGTATGTCTGTTCATACTTTAAAAGAAAAGTTGCATTAAGCAACATTTGGTGCCATTTTCACTAGTACTTTCTACTTGAGCTTTAAATTCTAAGATCCATCGCTACGGCTATAGGGAACTCAGACAAAATTGATGATTAAAGGGCTTATTAAGGGAGTTAGCACACTGTAAGATCAGTGAGAAGTGCTAAGACTTGAGTTCTTTTTGAGGACATCTTACAAAGACCTTTTAGTTAGGACAGAATGCCGAAAGCGGCATACCACTGCACTGCATGCCTCATACCCGGAAGAATCAGTCTCAGCTCCATGGAGCAGTCAGCTCAGCTCCATGAAGTAAGGACCCAGAGGGTTCTCTCTCCAGGAAGCCTCTGCACAAAGGTACTGAGATATATATTCTGAGGGTCAGCAAGTCCAAGTTCCCCACTTAAGTATACAGAGGCACCCAACTCCTCATTCTATCCTTCTGATAAAAGTCCTCCACTTTCCTTGTTCCTTCGATTGGGGAGTTCATTACTCTGCTGCGTGCACTAGCTCCTCGCTCTGCTGCTGCTCCTCTGATATTAGAACTGGCTTCTGATTCCAGAAAATCAATGAGAAGGAGTATCAGGCTCAGAGGACTCACTACACTCTGCTCACGATGGCAATGAGTTTCATTTTCCTGCTTCTTAAAAGGCTCATTTTATACACAGCTTGACGGAACTCCAGGAAATTATTTTCACAATTATGAGTGAATTCTATTAGTGTTTTCTTTATTATTTTTTTCTGTTAGTATTTTCTTATCAGACTCATGGTCAGACTTAGAGACTTTGGTTAGACGAGCAACAAAAACTGCTCTGCACAAGTTTCTGTGGTAATATTTGTAGGCCAGCAGTATATTTTAAGATCTGGCACTGTTTGCAGAGGTTCATTTAGTCTATCAATAAGCCTTCTCACTTATTGCAAAATGGCAAACCATACTCGGAGAATACAATTTGAGGGTGAATTGTGAAGGCGGTGCAAAAGAGAATTTAAGAACATTTGTTAATATGAGCATAACTTATCTTTCAAATTACAATGATATGATATATAATTTGCCCAATGCCCTTTTGAGAACTATATTGAGGTTCTTTGCTGCAGAGTAAAACTGCTCTCCATCTAAATGCAAAATAAATAAATAAAACCACATTCTTTTCAAGTACACATGGCTCATTTTTTTTAAATAGACCACATGCTGGGACACAAATTGAGCCTGTATAAATTCAAATACACGGAGATTGCTCAGACCTCCTCTTGGATCACCAAGTCATAAAACTAGAGCATCCAAAGGATGATCAGAAAAGCAAGGGCATACAATTGGAGGATGAATGATAATCTTCTGAGACACAAATGGGTACTACCCAGATTAGAGGAAACTGGAAGTTTCTAGAAAAAAAAATGAAATGGAGAATACAATGTACCAAAATATATAGAGTACAGTAAAAGCAGTTATCAGAGGCAGTTCGATAGTGAAATAGGAAAAGGGAAATAGGAAATAGGAAAAGAGACTTAAGATTGATATACTATCACAAAACCACCAACAACTAAAACAGGGAATGGGAGTATCATATCAGAAGTATAGGGGAAAGGTGGGGATTAAAGGGGGGAGGTGGAACTGAACACAATGATCAATGCATAACCACCACCAACACCACTACCACCACCACCCCACATGGGGACAAAGAACAGAAATGTCAGAGAAAGGAGATAGCAGTTGGTATAAGAAGTGAAAATAGTAATTATTTATAAATTTTCTCAGGTTCTCGAGGGTGGGAGGGATTTTAAATAAATGGAATTGTTTTTGAAATAGTAGTAAAAAGGTCATTTTCACATCCTGTATTTCCAGCTTTTCAAATGTAACCCAAGAAGTCAGTAATTATCAAGTTTACAGTTTTCTAAATCCCTTGTGGCCTGATTGTGAGTTAAATGTGTTTGTTCTCTTCAAGGTTTTATACTTCAAAAGATTGTATTGTCCAACATTACCTTATCTTGGAAACCCTTGCTCTTCAAGCAAGCCCTCTCATCTTAGCTGCTGCAAATCCATAGTTTAGTATTGAATTGAGAGAAATACTGACTAACCCTGTTACTACATTTGCTTCTAACTAGCAATTTAAATGCTTTGTGGGCTAAAATCCATATTTCAAGATTTTCATCATAATGTCAGCTTAGTTCATTTTCAAACTTTCAAGATTTACTTGCTGTTCAAATGTGCTGTTATTAAAAGATAAAAATTAAAAAAAATTAAAAATGGGCTCCCTCATTTAAAGCTTCTATCTGCCAAGTCATGGGAGCCTGAAAACACTTTCTTCTTGCTGTGCAGGAGTAGAGGTGAGTTCTAGGTAGCAAAATAATGATTTAGTGACTCCAGTCAGTGATGTGATTCATTCCTCAGTCTGTCTCAGGCATAACATTTCTGTTTTGCTTTGTTTTTTGTCTTGAGATATGGATAAAAGAGGACAGGGTGAATTGATTGAAAGCTGTGGCCAGAGGTGGGTTAAAAAGGATCATATAATAACAGTTCTCCCGAATCCTGGAATTATAATTCCCACTCGAGTTTTGGAGATATTGTTGTTTATGCATTGGTCACAAGACCTCTTTTGCAAACCCATCAGTCAGACTGGGGGTGGGGTTGGAGATATGAAGTTTTCTGCTCCTGTAGAACTATACAGTCTAGAAAATCCACAGGAGCTGTGCTACTCTGTCCTATTGTGTCTTTATGATTCTTTCTGATTCTTTTTGTGATGGACTCAAGAGCAGGGAGATAACATGAGAACAATCCTTATAAACTCTGGAATTGTGGCTTCTATTTTGTTGTACTAGTTAGTGACAAGTGTTCCTAAAATGCATCCAAATGCTTCTAGGCCTCTTTCAAAAGGTGTTGGGTTTCAAGCATATTACATCTATAATACTTTACATTATTTTGCATGGCAATGAAAGTTAAAACCAATACTGAAGATAGTCTTAAATGAATGAAGTATCCCAAATGGATTTTGAGTTTGGCATGTGAGATGACAGGAAAGAATCATGCTTACTGCTGTGCTGTGATGTCGGTGGCAGTTAAAAAAGGACTGGGTTACTTCAGATCCATTTTTGTGCACATGGAATAAATCAAGCTCAAAATATTAGGAGGCTTCTTAAAATTCAAGGAAAATCTTCCACTTTCTTTAATTGCATTTCTCCATGAACTCTTTGAAGCCCTTTCATAAAGAAAAATAAAATAAAATAGCGAAACCCTTGAAATGTCAACTGTGCAATACCAATTCAAATGATATAATTTATAACTTGGTATTTTAAAAGTTATTTAACTTACATGCTCATTGTAGATGCACACCGATGTATACAATGTGTTTTTCCTCTGAAATGGCGGGAAAGTGAAGTAGTTAACATTATGTATGATTAAGAGAGGGCTCTACTTATTTAATTATTTCCATTTCTGCAATAGCAATGGAGAAGTCTATCAGAACCTTCTAAAAGGTTGAAGACTGAAAACTATTGAAACTTGTTTGTATGCATGTGTACATGTGCTATAAAAAGATTATCTGTAAGAAAAGGGGTCGGCTGAGCCCCGGGGTTGTAAGTGGTTGAGTGCGGGACTGCGTTCCACGGGCCTGGTGCTTCAAATCCAGCAGTGGCTCTCAGGAGCAGCGTTGGATGTGGTATATTTCTAGTGAAACAATGATATTTCTGACTTTCACATCAATTAAATACCTTGCAAATAAAGTGTACATTTCTGGTCTCTTGTCTCCAATGTTGGTTAAGAAAGTGGCTAGTTAGAAAGAGTACTGCTTGCTTGCACCTGTGCGTCATTTGTCTCTTGCTGATTTTAAGAGGAACATGCCTGCGGCATGGGTGACAAGAGGTTGTGTGCACAGCAGTGATGTACCGCTACTATTATGGAGACTCTTTAGTGCTGTGGTGCACAGTTTACAGGTGCCATTGAGCTGGTTCTCACTCAGAGAGACCCTGTGTGCCACCGAAATAGACACTTCCCTGTTCTGGGCCAGCCTTTCAATTGTTCTGATAGTTGAGCCCATCGTTGTAGGCACTGTGTTGACCCATCTTGTAAAGTGCCCTCCTCTGCTTTGTTGTACTTCCACTTTAATGTCGTTCTTGACAATGAGTGCAATGCCATTCTTCTTGATTGTTATTCCATGCAGAGTAAATCCTATGATTTTCTAGCTCACCTATTTCTTCTTTCTATTATTGTGGCTAGGTGCTGGGAGCCCGTTCCACCCATAGCAACCCTAGGCACAACAGGAAAAACATCGTGAGAATCTGTGCCCTTGGCACAATGGTTCCCACATCCAGGTCCATTGTTGTGGCCAGTAGTCCACCCCTCCCATTGAGGCCCTTCTTTTTCTCTGCCGCATCCATTTTACCAACATGATGTCCTTCCCTAAGCATGCTAAGCACGATCTTTCATGATTATATGTCCAAACTATGTAGGAAAGGCAAAATCTTGTCATCCTTGCCTCAAAGAAACATTCTGGCCATACTTCTTCAAAGACAGCTTGATTGTGTTCCCTCAGCAATCCAAAGTACTTAAGTATTTTTCTCCAGTACTACAATTCAAATGCATTGAGTCAGCTTTCACCTTCCTTATTCAGTGCCCATCTTTCACATGCACATTAATCCTCAAAGTAGCATATTTATTTTTCGATATTCTGAAGAGATTTGTGTTCCAGATTTACCTAACAAAGCACTCCTTTTTGTCACTTGACTACTTCTTTCCTGATTACTGACTGTGTACCCAAGCAAGACAAAATCCTTGACAACATCTCCTTTCTCTCCATGTAGCATGATGCTATCTATTGGTCTAGGTGTGAGGACTTGAGTCTTTTTTACATTTAGTCACAATCCATACTGAGAGCCACAATCCATCATCTTCATCTGAAAGTGTCTCAAGTCCTCTTCACTTTCAGCAAGCAAGGGTGTGTCTCATGCCTGCTCTGTTATCATTCTAGAAGTGCTGATGAAACTTATTCCCTAGGTCTGATCATGTTTTTATTTAAAATGACAGTGGAATCATTTCCAGTGTGAGAGCAGCGTTCAAACCACCACAGAATGACAAGCTGACATACAGCCCAGATGATCAATATCACCCGTGTAAAATGATTAAACACAGCGATTGAACAAAAAGAAATAAAAGTCACCATAGCGTTATGAGTTAAATTATCCACCCTGAATTTCACTTGCCACACAAAGTCTCCTGAATTCCATATTTGACTGTAAAGTGCTCTATGGATTACATTGGTAAATCCAAGACTAAATGGTAGGTAATAGTTCTAGAAAACTATCTTTAGTTAGCTTCTACATGGCTTCAAACACTGATGGAAAGATCTGGAATTCCAGTGAATGGTCTTTGTATAATTCTTTTGCTACCCATTGAAGACAATTCTCCCATCTTGAGACCAAGATGTTCATTTAAAACTAAAAATGTCAAACAATGTGAGATCCCAACTTGTATAGCTATTCCATCAACAGGAATTTTGCAGTCTTTTTCCACTGGCTTCTGGAATTCAGGCTGAGGTTGTCATTTATGGAGTTTGATTTTCTTCTCTCTCTTGGCTTATTTGATGTATTCACATTACATAAAATGTTTGAACTATCTAAAAACTGTGGTTTTATGCTGGGCAGCACTTCCATCAATGGTTTACAATTTCTCAGTAATATGATAATATACTCACTGGAATTTCATTAATTTTTTTTTATATTCGCCTTGGCCTCTATACTGTTGCCCCATCCCCACCCCACTACCACATGGCACAAAACACCTTCTTTACAAAGGAATCTTAATGAGTCTAGGACAAAGATATTATAGAGAGAGCATGCCTTTCACTATCAAGTCATCACAGAGATGTGTGGGGACATTTTTGTTTGGAATCAGCCCACATCCATACAAATTAGAATCTTGGTAGCAATACTTTCTTATTTACCGTATATATCTTTTTTAAAAAATAATAAAGTTTCTGAGTTTTTGTAAAAATGTTTATGGAAATGCTGGTTAAGGAAACTTTGTGATTTTGTTGTCTCTAATCATTGTAAAGACATAATCTCAGGACTGAGACCCGGTGGGGTAAGTGGTTGAGTGCGGGACTGCAGCCCCTGAGCTTGGCAATTCAAATCCAGCAGCAGCTTTCAGAAGCAGCACTGGGTAGCACCCATGACCACCAGAGGGAGTGATGGCCCCTCCCAAAAAAACAAAACAAAACAAAACAATAAAAAGGAAAATGTTTAAAAAAAGACACAATCTCGATAGCCTGAGTTGTTTGTAAGAAGCACACGATGTGTCTTAGAAGCTCTGTCTCATTCTTTTGCAGGTGGACATCCAATTTTTCTAAACTTGAGAACTTCAGGATAAAAGTTCACTCAGAATCTTGTACTGCTGCCACCAACAGAGATAAGCAAATAAAGCAAAAACTATTTTCAAAAGTCAGGTACAGGGGTTGTGGAGAAAATGGCATTTGGTTAAGTCTCAGAGACCCTTAGCTGCTGCTGCCAAACCAGAAAAGTGGGAAAGAAAGAGGCACGAGACTTACACCCAGTCTTCCAGCATGTGAATGCAGAGTGATGGCATGGAGCGGGGAGCCCATGGAAGGGTCTGACAACCCTGGCCCAAGCCTAACCATGTGGACAGCCACACACACCCCTGAAGAGTTTGCTTTAGAGGAGAGCACTGAAGCTCAGGGGAAAGGGGCATGACTGACCAGAGCACACAGGAGCAAATAAGGGGGAGGAAGAGAAGTGGAGTGCATCTTGGCCCACCGAACCTTGAGGATGATATCGCCACTCAGAACAGTCAACACAGAGAGAGCACCAAATGACCAGCTTCACTATTAGACATGATTCCCTTGATGACCCATAACCCTATGGGGGACAACATTGGAGACATGGTGTGGGATTACATCTGGTCTTGATGGGGTGCAAGGATAGACTTTGGAGCCAGGACATGGAACTCTATTGCACTCAACAAGAGGTCACTATTAGAGGTCAACAAGCAGACTTTGAAATATTTACAGGTTTTTCATTTTTATTATTTTTATTTATTTATACATTTGTTCTGGACATCGATGTTTTTCTTTGCTTTGTTTTGTTTTGTCACTTTGTGTTGCTATGTCTTGCTTTTTTGTGTATATTATTATCTCCGCAGGGATATCTCAATAAGATAGGCTGGGTGAACAATCTGGAGGAGAAAAAAAAGAACAGATGGTTCTGGGGGACTATGGGATGGTGAAGGTGGGGTCAAGGAGGTAGTATTGAGCAAACCAGGGAAAAGGGAACAACAAGTGATCCAAAACCAGTGGCAAGGAGGGCGTAAGAAGCCTTGTAGGGATTGATCAAGGGTAAGATAACTGAGAGAAATTACTGAAACCCAAATGAAGGCTGAACATGGTAGTGGGGCAAGAGGAAAGTAAAAGGAAAGAAAGTAAAGAACTAGGAGGCAAAGGGCATGTATAGAGGTAAAATACAGGCACAAGCATAGGTATATATTTATATATGGTGGGGAAATCAATTTACATGCATATATTTAAAGTTCAGTATTAAGGCAGCAGATGGACATTGGGCCTCCACTCAAGTGCTTCCTAAATGCAAGAACATATTGTTCCAGTAACTTTGCATTACATAATGCTCACCTTCCGTACAGGATCACTGAAGATAAAAGTGTGCATAAGCAAATGTGGTGACAAAATGCCCAGCTATCAAAATATATAGCAGCTGGGGTCTTAAAACCTTGAAGGTAGACAAGCGGTCGTCAAGTTTAGCAGCAGCAGAGTTCTTATGGAAGAAGCACATCAGCTTGTGCGACCATGAGGTTTCAAAGGGATCAAGTGTCAGGCATCAGGGAACTAAAACTTACATTTTTGCAAATTAGGGGGAGTGCAGGTTGGGGACCCAAAGCCCATCAGTAGGTAACAGACTTCCTCTTATAGAGGGGACGCAAGGAGGAGACTGCCCAGTTTGGATGCAGTGTAGCAATGATAAAACACAATTCCCCTCTAGTTCTTTAATGCTTCCTTCTCCCCACTATCATGATCCCAATTCTGCCTTATAAATCCTGCTAGACCAGAGGTTGTACACTGACATAGATAGGAACTGGAAAATGGGGAATCCAGCATAGATGAGTCCTTCAGGACCGGGAGTGAGAGTGGCAATATTGGAAGGGTGGATGGAAGATGGAGTAGAAAGGGGAAGCGCTTGTAAGAATCTACATGTAACCTCTTTGCTGTGGTGTGGATAGCAAGGAAGTGGGTGAAGGGAGACATTGGACAGGGTAATATATGACAAAGTTATAATAATTTATAAATTATCAAAGATTCATGAGGGAGCAGGGATCTAGGAGGGAGAGGAAAAAATGAGGAGCCGAGGCCAAGTGCTAAATAGAAAGCAAAAGTTTTGAGAATTATGAGGGTGACAGATGTACAAATGTGCTTGAAATACAGTTGATGTATGTATCGATTGTGATGTGTTGCCTAAGCCCCCAATAAAATGATTTTTAAAAGAGAGAGAGAACGTGCAGAACAAGAATATTCAAATGTCAAAGAAATATTAGTATGCCAGGGTCTAGCACATGCAATTTCTCTTGAAATTTAGAAATCTGCAAGTACAACCAAGTGATTTTCAAATGCAAAACTCACTGCTACCCATCAATTCACAGCAAAATTATAGCACAGAAAGGGTCATTTCCTAGAGTTTCCAAGGCTAGAAAGTTTCATTCAAGCAGAATGCCTCATTTTTCTTCCATTGAATGGCTTGTGGATTAGAACTGCTGACCTTGTGATTAGCAGTCTGTGTCAGGCTGGGTTCTCTAATGAAGTCAAGCCAAGACACTTGGGAATATATATATATATATATATATATATATATATATATATATATGTGTGTGTGTGTATATATATACACACACACATACACACACAAACACACAACTAGATTACATATCAGTACAGAAGGCTCAATTCAGCTAACTCTTGTGGAAAGGTTATATACTGAATGACAGTCCATCAACTCTAGCCACAGCTTGTCCAAGGTCAAAGAAGCAGACAGTGGAATCTTGGAACCTTCCCTCAGGAAAGACAAGCAGAGTGTGTCTGCAGGCAGCAGGTCACAGGGTCAGTATCTCAAAGTATAATGAACAGGCCCTGATGGAGTCTCAAGCTCTAGTGATGCAGGCACAAGAACATGTACCAGAAGTGTGGTGATGCAGTTCTCAAGGGAGTCTCAAGCACTAGGGATGCATAGCAAGACAGCTTGATGCAGGGTTTGGCTCTGTTCACAGGTAGTGCAGCACATGGTTGAGGCAGAGGAACAGCATGCTGGTCCTAACTTGGAAGGCAGCCTTGGAAAACATTTATCTTGCTTGTCTTCCAATCAGGCTATAACCTGATTAAATGCTTCCTACATGTTTCTATGGAAGTCTAATTGGCACAGTAAGCCTAACTATCCGCAGCAGCCGAATGTGTAACCCATTGAACCACCACTCCTAGGGACATTGAAACACAATCTTCAGATACATGCAACAACTACGTACGTGTGGGGTTCTGCTAGTGTGTCACGATTTACTCACAAATTCAGCTGCCTTTTCTATCCCTGAACTTCTTGAGATATAATCAAATGCAGTCTTACCTACACCTTAAGTGAACATAAAGTTAAGACTTCTCAGATGGAAAAAAAAGCAAGACTTACTAAAAGTTATCAGAAAGCCACATCAAAAGAAGGACCTTGAAGTGTCAGAATGCTGACTTCACTGGATTCCTTGACTTTGGAAATATCGGGATGCAGAGTTCATTTTCTGGCTTTGGATCCCATACTTGCCTCTTCTGCGAGGGGCAAAGGACCCTGGCCTCTATTCTATAGAGATCCTCTTAGTAAGCTTGAAACACTAGAAATGCCAAATAAAGAGTCATCTGGATGCGCTAAAGCATAAGTATGCACTCGATATAGATGACAATGAATTTCCCTGAATCATAGCCATGGGTTTTAGAATATACAATGGAGAATAAAAGACATTATCACAAGATTATGTTTGGTGGTTGATCAATCTATTACTGTCCCTGGAAGAATTAGAAAAGCATGGATAAAGGATCCTGATAGGTATGCTACACAGCTGCATGGTAAAGGTCACAAAATTGGTTCTTAGTTTTTCATTATCTGTTTATATGATAATCGAGGTAAGTGTTCTTATCATGTGACTCTGAGTTATAATCACCAGCTCTCCAAATGCAGCTGAAATTCGGTAATGTGCATCTGATTGGCTACATTCATGAAAAATCTGTCAAGTTTCTTATGTGAATAATTTTTGGTATCCTAATCTACTTTCAACTACTCTTCTGGAGGCCAAACTGACCCTTCCTGCACTTGTCATAGCTTTCTCTATGCATGGTGACATTTTTGGTTTAATGGACACCATCCATTGAGTAAGTAATATAAGTAGCTCAAATGGCATCTTAGCTTATGTACATATAAGGAAGTTAGAATTTCTGCTTATATACCACAGTTTACTGTAAACACAGTGATTTTTAATGGAAGGAATTACAGTGCATGTTTGGGGGAATACAAGTAATTCCTTAACTCTGAATAAATACAAAAAGGGAGCACATTAATTAACCACCTGTGGAAGAAATAAAGATATATTATATTGATACTCCTTTATTCAGGAGATAAAATGTAATTCTCCATCCCATAACTGTGTACTATTGATAGTAATTTTCTTTCAGGAAGTGTAATGCAGATATAGACTAAAGAATAACTTCTCAGTGGCAAAATCAGTGACAAGCATAGTATACACTCTTTTCATTATGCAGTTAGACTACAATTTAAACCTCTAGAACTAATATCCCATAAATTTTAAGGCTAGATTTGATTAGGCTAAAAACATTAGACAAATCTTTTCAAAAAATGCCTGATGTGGAAACTATCACTACAAAAAAAAATGTCATCAAAAACCTAACCAAACAAAATGTATGAGATAAGTGCTCACAAACTAAAACACCTAAAAGGCATGCTGACCAAATGTAATGTGATCTGCTTGGTGAATCTGTGGGATTAAAAACATTAGCTATGCTATACAATAATGAAATTTAGCTAATAGTGATTCTCAAAGAGTTCATGAAAACATTCTAAGGTATTCAGCTTTTCAAGGTATGCGCTGAATCATCCTAGTTCATCAATATTGGTTTATTATTTATGGAAATGTGCCATATTAATGTAAAGATTTAAAACAAGGAAACTTGGGCACGATTTTTATGTCAAGTTACTTGACTTTGAAATATTTCTGCAAACTTTATACTTTTCTAAATAGAAATTTATTAAATAGATTGTACAAAATTTCGTGGTGAGACCACCTCCACATTATTTTACACATATATAAATCACAAAAGGTATCTTTATGATATAGAGTAATCTATATGATGTACCTAAAGCCAAGTGATCCAGTTTTCCTTTGGTAAAAATTAGACAACAATATACAATATGGCTCCTGGTATGATGTACAATGAAGAACTATTTATGCAATATTTCTGACCAAAATGTTTAAACTGATTCTAGTAATGAAGAAATGATTACAAAAATTCAAATTAAGGAATATTCCAAAACAATGATACACTTTCTCAAAATTTTAAAAATATTTTGAATGGAGAGCTATAGTTTAATTAATAGCAAGACAGCAAGATAGAGTGATCAGAAATAGTTTCGTGGAGGAAGTGTTTTGTATATACACATATCAAGAATCTATTAGATTGATTGGGAGAGAAGAGAATAATATTATGATGAATTAACATGCTGCTGTATAAGTAAAGTGGAGAAAGAAAACACAAGCTATAACAGTTCAACCAAAGATAACTACGCACAGTGTCTGCGCTCAAAGTTTCCCTAATTCTGGAACCTACCATGAATTATAAATATGCCTTTGACTAGAAGCTTTCTTCTATTCATGAACTCTGATATGATAGCCCTTAACTGTTTTTAGCTAAAATCAATATAACCACAGAAAAATTCTTATAAAAAATCAGTAACCACAAGATTACTTCCAAAATGAAACTTATTTATCTTTTTTAAATGTAAATTTTATATAATCTCTTTTTAAATACAGGAAGCAAGTCTGAATTCACTTAGCAAAAGAATCCATCACAAACACCCTTCTTTACAAAAGAAGGTAAGCCACAACTGTTGCATTATTTATTTGTTTCACCTACTCTTTGCACGTTTTTCACTCTGCCACATTGTCACTAGTTGAAATTTAATTTCAACATCATTGGCTGAATTTTTAAGTTCTGTAAGGAGACAATGTTTTCGAGATTTTACACATATATATATATATATATTTCTGTTTTGTTTTTTCCTTTCTGTAATGTTAGATATCAGTAAATCTCTTAGCTAACACATACATATTTCACACATGCTGTAAATAATTCTGTCCTGGAAGGCAGCAGAGATTACCTTCTTACCATAAAACCCTGCCCTTGCGTTGTTGTATTTTGAATTCAGTTTTCTTGTACCTTCCAATTCTGTGATCTCTTCCCTAGCACCTTAGTACTGTAAATTTTTGGCAGAACCCCCTTAAAATAGGTTGTCTTGGTGTTTGACTTTGCCCTAAGCTTTGCAGGCCCCCTGTGGCTGCTTATGTGTGGCAGCAGGAAAGGAGAAAAATGCACTCTGCCAGTTAGTACTGAAGAGCGAAATAACAGACACCTTGAGACTCATATTCAATTAACCTCCTCTGCCTCAAGCATTTTCATGGCAAAAGTACTAACTTCCACAAATGTTATAGCTAAATCTAAAAATATTTAGAGAGCACCTACTGTGTGGGTGACTCTGCTATGGAGAAGAGGGGAGAAGGTGACTGTAGGAAGGAATTAGTGGAAAAAGCAGGGGAAGAGCTTAAAAGTCTGAGCTTTTATAAATAAAATGTGCTCAAACATTTTTAACTTTTAATTTTTTCTGTAGGTAGGACCAACGACAATGAAATAAAAGAGATTGAATGCATTAAAACTTAATTCTGAATTATAAATAAACCAATCATGATTAAATTAAAATATATGGAACAATACATGTAATACTTTAAAGTCCCTTTGTCTCCACCTTGCAAGTAATTGGAAAATGTATGATTTTAATGATTAAGTATTGAATCAAGCCAGTTCTAGAAATAAAACAGAATTTGCATAAACAAGAAAACTTCTTGAGAGGTAGCAATTCTTACAGGCTAAGCTAGACAAGGAATTAAAGTCTAGGTTGTCTGGCAGAACTGACACACACTCAGTCGAGTTAGTCACAAAAAGCTTTGATGGTCGGCCATGAACACACTATTCTTTCTGCTATTGTAGACGAAGGAGAGTCAGCATCTGCCAGCAAACTAAAAGAATAGGATGAAAGAAGTATGAGCGTATATGTAAGAACATACAGAAGGAAACCTGGGATAACAGATTCTAAATTGGGTTTCTGCTGTGAAAAGAAAAGGCTACACATAATATGAAACTTTGGTTTAACTCTGAGAGATAACAGTGGTGACTTCAATGTCAGAAATTTGGGAAAATCTGTATCAATTCTAAATTTGTGACAGCACAAGAAGTATTGCATGAATCACAAAATATTAAGGAATTGATGAACAAATTTGCATTGTCATAAACATATAAATACAGATTAATTTATATTCACAAAGATGGGTACAGATAACTGTTGGGAAAATATTTTTAAGAAAATTTGAGCAGCCCAGATTTGCAGTTCAGGAAAAAGAAATTGATGTAACAACGATGAAGACAATGAACATAATTTTAAGGTAGAAAATAAAATCAGACATGTAAACAAACAAAAAAATAAAGACAAAGTTATTCAAGAAGTAGAAACTGATTAATTGTTCCAAAAGTTTCCAAGATTGTCTCAATTCTGCCACAAAGAAATCCTACAGGATCGTGTGCTAGTCTGGATAGATGAGAAACAAATCCACAGAAAGGCATATGTGTAAGAGAGAGCTTTACATAGAGGATCGTTGTATATTAAGAAACCATCCCAACTTAGTTCAGTCCACACCCCAATGTTTGACAGTAGTCCATATATCTGACACTAATCCACAAAGCCCTTTTCAAACACTCAAAATACACACAGTGATTCCAAATGCAGGACAATCACAGGCTAATGCGTAGAAAGTCTTTGAATCCAGTGGCAGTGGCAGCACCGGACACTGGCAGGGTCTCCAGCACTCAAGGCTGCATCAGGGTAGATTCATGTGGCCTCTCCTCAGAGATGCCTCACAGGAAGTGTGCCTTGTGAACTGAGGCACAGAACTAGCTAAGGCAGCCACACACTGGCCCAACCATCAGAGAGCCAGAGCCAGAAAGACAGGATAGACCAAGCCATTTACGTCTCTGCCCTTCAATTAAACTCCCTTCAATTGACCCCACATGCTATGTTCATTGGCCAGGTTGGCACAAGAGACCTACCCGTCACAGAGAGAGCACCACTGCACCTTTAAATTTCCAAGACTTTTTTCTTTATTGGAGCAGGTAACCCCATCTTCCTCCCAAAGGACAAGAGGAAGATTCACACTGCTTACCTTTAAGTTAGTGGTAACTAACAACTAGCCAACTAAACAACCAGGGCTCCTAAATCCGTCTTTAGCATGTTAATTAAGATGAAATGTCTTTCACTTTCTTGAACCATCCTCTCAGTTGTTATGCTTGAGTCTTTTGCTGCATGGTCTGTCCATGTCCTAGAGGCTATTTCCCCACTGAATCCTTCTCTAGGAACAGAACTCTCCAGGTAGCATGTTCAAAGCATATGTGAGGACTCCTTACAATCTTTCTTTTTATGATCATTCCGGATGTACTCCCTCCAAGACAGATTTGTTTATTTTCCTCCCATGTCATGGTGGTTTCAAGATCTCTTGCTGTCCTACTTATACAATCATTTGTCCATTATGAGTGAAGAAGTTGAGTCTAGTCTGTCAATCGAGGCATAGCCAATGAGGCTTCTGTGTGGGCATGGCCTTCCCCTAAGAAGGTTGGGTAATCCTACCTCCTTGGAGGTAGGAGACACTTCTCTCTCGCTCAGCTGACAGGACACATGGAGCTATGCTAGTGGCCTAAGCTGGAGAAGCCACATGAACCTACACTGATGGAATCAGACCTCTAAAGCCAGAATCAGACCTCTGAAGCCAGAGAAGCCACGTGTAGACTCCTGGAGGCCCTGAGATGCTTACAAGGCCAGTGGACCCAAAGACTTTCCACCCACTGGCCTATGATCATCCTGCACTATCCATCAGTGCATGTGTTTCCTGAGTTTGAGGAGGACTTTGTACATTGTTCTTTTGGACATATTGACTAATAGAGAACTTAAAGGCTTGGATTAGACTGAATTGCCATGCTTTCTTAATGTATAATTACCCTTTATATGGAACTCTTTCTTATACACATATGAGTATCTATGGATTTGTTTCTTTAGTCTACCAAGACTAACACATTTCCCAACACATACTGATAGAGGAATGGTGGGTTGAGTGCACATTCACAGCTACAAAATGTTTGTAAAATTATATTGTACAATATACACACAAACAACTCTGCAAAGTCAATCAGCTTTATTTTTAATAAAAATAAGCAATGTAAAGTATAATAATAATATACAGGTTAACAAATTTCAGAAAGCAAATGGTATCCAGTTTTGCAAAGAGCCTAAATATAATGAGCACTGTCATAAAACCAATGTTAACATTTGATGTTAGTGATCTTTAAGAAAGCAATCAAAATTTTATCAGGATAAAATTTAGCAATTAGGGGAGCTGATTATCATGTTAAGTCAGTATTTTCATCGACAAAGAAGTGGTACCACATGTGAAGCATTCGTTTCAGTAAAAAAGAAAGCCTAGATAGTAACTTAATAAGGTAACAAATGGAAGAGAATGGTGTTGGAGAAGGGAGATACATAATTAAATCTATTTATTTTATGGAGGAGAAAGGGAGAGGGAGAAAATAATAATGCAAAAAAGATAACTGATGGAGACCAGCAGAGAGACAGAGGTAGAGTTATAAAGCAGATGAGTCATACCTTTCAAGGCAAGACAATGGAAGTCACTGAAAGGCAGGGGTATTTGAGGTTGCAAATAAATGGGCTTATGTGTTTTCAAGAGCACAACAAAGAGAAAAGGAGCATGAAAGTATTGAAAATAGTGAATACTTTATGGTAGCCAATTCAACAAAATGTATAAGAAATGTCTCTTTGTTTCAGTTCTTGAAGCCTACCACTTTCAAGTAGTTTCAGACATTTAAAATACCCAGGAGAAATACATAAAAAGAAATGTCAGGAAACAAAGAGCAGGATCTTCTTGTGGATACATACTTTGAATCCAACATCACAGAGGTAACTCAGATTTCCCTCATCAGAGTAAACCTTTCCAGAATGGTACCAAAGTAAATAAGCACATGATCTTATTTTGTCATAATACTCTTTTGAGAGCAGATGGAAAACTTCTGAGGTAAACCCTCCTGAAGTATCCAGTTGGTAAGAATGGTTCAGGTATTTGCCTGATAACTACAAGGTTGAAGGTTCCTGTCCACCCGGGGTCCTGTTGGCAGGCAAGTCTGGTAATCTACTTTGAGAAACACAGCCCTCAAGTTCCTATGAAGTCCAGTTCCACTTTCATGTGTGTGTAGTTTCCACGACTCAGCATCGAATCCACAGCCACTCAACGCATGGCTAGGCTGTTCAAAATAGCCAACTCCATGCTGTCTCACATTTGTGGTGAGGCATTCCTGGAAGAATGATACTCCTTCTTTGCAATAAAAAAGGTGTTAGAAAGCTTTTGATACTAGAAATAACATTCTTCAGAGGGTTGTAAATGGATCTATGTGTGTATAAAAGCACTATCTGTTTACAAGTTATGGATCACTTTCAAGTTTACTGCTGCTCCTTTGTTTGAACCCAGAATCAACAGAAAAGCACATTTGCTCTTCAGCCTAAGATTTTGATACACAGAGACGTTGTAATTGCACCACATTCCTGAGTAATCATTTTCTGATGGGTTTATTGCCACCTCTGCCGTATCAGGGCATGGCACTGTTATGGACCCTGGTGATAAATTACCCTTTAGAGAGGGAGAAGACAGTGCCACTTTAACAAGTGCAATAAAGCACTTTTTATATGGGGAGAGTTCAGTGCATTTCCCATTCATCATACACCCTCGGTGATTTTACACAGATTTTACACTGTTGATTAGCTCATTAGTGAGGTTAATTGGAAACATTAACTGGCAGAATTACAGCCTGACTCTGAACCAGAGGCTGCAGCATTATAAATGACAGACAAACCACAGACATGCATGGCCAGCCTGAAGGAAGTTCTTCTCTTTGATTAACTTTCATTAGATTTTAATTCTTTTCCCTCCTCTCTCCTGTAATTGACTCCACATGAATATTTACTATGGATTAGTTAAGTGAATAAATGATGTTAATATATGTCCTTAATCTTTTCCTCTCCTTCAAATGCAGGTGTTCTCGCAAAAATCAGGGTGGGGAACTGTTTACAAAATGACCAAAGTAATCTAGTGCAACAAGAGACAATTGTTGTAAAGTTTTCCTTTTCACAGAACCATGTTTTCACCAAATTCTTCATGATGAGTACTATCTATTTTTTTTTTTGTGGGCAATCACTGCCCTGGTGGGATTAGGAGGCCCAGCCATGCTCCTGGAGAACTGCTGCTGGATTTGAACTGCCAACCCTGTGGGCCGCAGTCCCACACACAACCACTATGCCACCGGGGCTCAGCCGAGTATTATCTATTAATCTTTCCCATATGAGCTGCATATAAGAATGACATGGAAATTATTTTTCAAATACACATATCAGGACCTTTCCCTAAATCTATTAAACGAAACAAAATAAGGGTAAGTGTGGGTAACAGTATCATTAACAAATTCTTTAGGTATCTTTTACCCTGTGAGTTTGAAATGATAGTTAATTATACTTAATAGAATACTTAGCCATATGGCAAGTTGACTTTGTAGTATGACTTTAATAGAGACTTACTATCATTTGGAAAATGTTGGAAGACCAAGCAGTGATTAATTTTGTGTACATAATGAGTAGGGATCAACTAGAAATAACCTAACAACAAAGAATGGAAGTTGTCTTAAAAGTACATGGGTTTAAACATACTTTGTAGGTCAAGTTCTCATCCATGTAAGACTATGGAGTCTGTTAAATTTTCTGTATTTTCTTTATTACTTCCTTTAATTTCTACTAGCTGTCATAGCCTTCAAGTTTTATTTCTTTGTTTAGAAATAATATTTACCTCAATTGAAATTCCAAAAAGAGAGAGTATATGAGTTGTTGTCCTTTATTCTTTGGACATTGTTTGACGCAGTAATGACTGGCAATGAGAAGAACACTAGAGTGCGGCCGTTTTTCTCAGAAAGGTATTAACAATGTGTATTAATATCATGCACCATATTTGAGGTGAGGTGTCATATTTCTTACACAAGGCTAGTATGAATTTTTACTTTGTTCTGTGTGCATTCTGGTTCATGGAACAAGTTGGAAAGGCCCATCTCCCCCAAAGTTTCAGTGGGAGAAGTCTATGGTAAATTATGAAGTTATTTCTGAAAGCAGAAGGTAGGGTAAAAGTAGTAACTTTTTATATGTGCAAACTGTGCATAGATAGCAACTTCCCCTTCATTTGCTTTCTCTTACAGAGAGTAGCAAGCATGACTATAAACTATGCATTGTGAATATGAATAAGACCACAGATTAAGAAGAAGATACATAATAAAGAAAAAGAAGTGGTTTGCAGTGGCAAAATAAAAGCAGGAAAGAAAAAAATACTGCATATTTAGAGGAAAATAAATCTGTGCAGGAAATGAGGCAAACATGATACAATTTGAGTAGAGGAAGGGTGAAGGGCTATGAGTAGGGAGGCAGAGATCTGAGGAAGAGCTATGCAAAAAAAATTGATGTGCAGGAACAAAGTACTAATTGAATGCCATCGAGTCCACTATTCTGACTCATAGTGACTCTCAGGACAAAACAGAACTGCCCTTGTGAACTTCTGAGCTTGTTCATCCATATGGGGTTAGAAAGTCTTGTCTTTCTCCTGTGGAGATACTGGTGACTTCAAACTACGGACTGGGTGGTTAGCAGACCAACTCATCACCGGTGCTCTTTAGTGTAAAAAGGAGGACTGCAATTTGGTAAAGAAGAGTAAGAAGTGTTACACAACTTGAGGAATTTATGCAGTGCTACTCCAGTATACATGTGAACATTGTTGAATTGATTAATGTCTTTTTGTGTATATTTTTGACAAACCTAAGGAGGAAAGTGCATCAGAGCATCAGTCTGTGGACAAATGTGATAAACACTTTTATAAGTGATTTATAGGAACTGAACTAAAAGGATACCTTTATAGATGTTCTAAATTATGGAATTTAGTACTCGAATGGCATGCTATACCATGATAAATTTTTATTTTCTTTTAAAATATATCCAGAGATTAAAAACTGCTAATGAAATTTCATTCTAAAGCTCAAAGTAAATGCACCAACAGCTTTCTGTATGAATGAAATAAATTTATGGGACATGCTGTGACTGTTTAAATTTTTTTTTCTAAAGTGGACTGATTTGCTTGGAGCAGTCCACACCATAAGTTAACACTACTAAATGTCAATATTATTGGAATACAGATTCTCCCGTGACCTCAACCCTTTCTTCTGATCTTTCTTTTATCGGTTTTATTGTCATATCAAGTAATACATTTGAAAGCTATTCAAGGAAGTGACAAGCTATTTTCTATCTTTATCATACATAAAGTTTCCTAATTTCTTACTACCCTTAATCCTGAATAACTGAAGACAGGGCTTAAATAATATATCTAGAAGCCATTTGGGCATATGATCATAAATGCAATTATTAATACAATGTTCTACCGAATAGAATTTTGAGATCATTTCTTAGGAATAGACACATTTCCTAAGTAGCTGTAAGTGTCCTTCAATGAAATTGTTTTGACCATTTTCAAATTAGTTATAATACTGAAAAAATCCCCCACGTGTCATAGATAATTCTGAATTGTATCTCATTAATTTACAATCAACACCTATTTTTTCGTCTGACTTTGTGACTACTGTCACAGTGTAACCTAAAACAGACTCATTGCCCTCGGTTCAAGGTCAGCTCATAGCTGATCTAGAGGATTGTGTAGAACTGGCCCTGGGAGTTCCTGAGATGGTAACCCTGTATGGGAGAAGAAAACCCCTTTATTTCTGCTGAGAAGCATCTGATGGTTGCAGCACGACATGTAACCCCTGCTTAAAACCCACAAACGACTGTACACATGTAAATGACTCATATGTTTAATACACTTCAAGCATTATTTGACATATTACATTTTATCTGATTGTTTTGGGATTGGGTAATTTGTCAGAATGTTTTGATGAGATAGTTCTCTGGTATTTATTTTCCACTTTTAAAGAAATATTTGTTTTCAAATCAAACGGTGATATTTTTTGAAACCAATGAGCAAACATATGATAATAGTCTCCTCAACTAGAACTAGAGTGTCCAGAGAAACTGTAAATATTTGAACTTTTATAATATGATATTCAGGCAAGTTTTGTGGTATTTAAGCTATTTTTAATTTGGATGTAATTATTTTTGCATGAAATTTGTTTATCATCCTAATACTCTATTTCTGGAGAGCAGCTACTGTGTTTGATAAAATGTAAATTAGTCACACAGATAATTATTTCTAGTCCCATAATAATCATTTGTATTTTCATAGTATACATAAATATTTAAGAACAGATTTTGAACTAAACTGAACATAAAATGTCTGATATTGATTGCAACTCCATTCAAAGTTTGTACATTAAATTTAATAGGCTACATAATCTGTGATAAAATGTGCATATACATTAGTATTATAATAAACTTCTTATACCTTAGATCAGTCAGTAAATGCATATTTTGAAACATTTTAAAATAGGAAAAGAATATGTTTTGTTGTATATATTTTAGGCAATGTTGAAAAACAATAATTTATAGGAAATAAACTGGAAACAAATTGGACAACATATTGGTATTAATTCAAAGAGAGGTTAATGTCAGTTCAAAAAATGCAAAGTGTAGCAGAACATTGCTTTAATATTGTTTTGAAACTAATTGAAAAACTATGAAATAAAGAGAAAAATTGCAGCTCTCTATAGGCGCGAGATAAAATGCCACGCCTTTTCTGTTTCTCTAGCTATATGCACTGAAGCTTTATTTATTGTCTTCCTCAGAGGAACTCACAGCATTTACTTCATCTATCACCTCATTCAGTCCCTCATTTCATCATCTGTGCAATAGATAACTTAGTGGAGGGTCTGAGATCTTCCTGCTGTATTTATGGGACAGAGATTATACTGCTGTTTGTGGCCTCACAGCACGGACTGAGAATTGGGACCTACACAATCACATCTTTATCTACTGTATAGATGCCACTTCATTTTCTTGGTATTTCGTGTCCTTTCTACCCATTAACTCTGAAACTTGAACTTCAGACTACTCATCTGAAGCCCTGTCACAGCTATCACGGGTGGTATAATGGATTGGTTATCATAGGGCTTATAACTGCAAGGTCAGCAGTTAGAACCCATTAGTCACGCCGAAAGAGAAAGATGAGGCTGTCTGCTACCTTAATGATTTGCAGTCGTCTGAGAAATCCAAAAGGAGTTGTCCTATTCTCATAGAGTTCCTAGGAATCAAAATCAACTGACAGTGAGTTTGATGCATCTGTTCGCTATGCTTTATCTCCAAACAGAATAAACCAATGACCTAAATGTCTGAGTTAATCTTGTCACATTTTAAGATTCCTACTTCAATTTGGTTCCACTGAAATTAATGGCAATATAGAGTTTAAGTAATTACGACCCTATGCAAACTATAAATTGAAAGAGAGCAAATTCAATAGCATACTCAACACATCTTGACAATAAGTATATTCATTTATGAATCACTCATTTCACTGGAGTATATTGAGAAATTTACCAGTAAAGCAATATAAAATAAGAAATAAATGAATTAATAAAATTTGAGTTAATTCTTGTTAATACTCATAAAAGTAGATAAATACCCAGTCAATATGGTAAGGAAGATGAAGATCACTAACTATAATCCGGAAACTAGATCTTGTTTCTCTGGAGTTTATTTGCATTTTTGGACAACTCTATTTCCTAGCCTAAGACTTAACCCATATAAGCAGTCTACAAACTTTGATGCAAAAATAAGAGAACCACATCAAGTCAAAAAATTACTAACAAATAGAAATTACAAAAATGAATCCACCAGAACAGATTGTTAAAATAAATGAAAACTTAAGGAGATTTAGATTCCAAACTGTAATATTAGTTTTCACACTGCTTTAGTCTAATGTGTAAGTATGTTCGTTCATTAGAGTATAATTAAGTGTGGAAGAGAAGTTAGTTAAAGTCAATAAAAAAGTATATAGTGTGTGTTTCACTGTATGATACATATCATTAAACCCAATAAAATAAATGCTTTCTTTATTGCTTACCAACTGATATTTTGGGAGTGTGTCTTTATGTGGTACAAGTATGTGTTGACAAATGGGATACAAATGTTAGAGTCAAGAATAATTTTAGGCTCAAATTTTATTATCTATCATGTGTCTTTGGCTAGAAATTAGTAGCAGGTGTCAAGGTTATCCTAACTCCTACAAATAACTGAAACTATGTGTTACTGTCTTCAGTAGGTGGGGAAAGGGAACACTCAGACAGACACAAACAGAAGGCAAATGAAAAAGTATCACTGCTGAGGTATAGTCCAAATGTACAAAAGTGTATTCTAAGCAAAGCCTGCGTAAACAAATCTTTGTGATCAATGAATGGATGAAGTAGTCTAGTGAGTTGTTGTGGTGGTGGTGTGCCGTTGAAATAGTGCCACCTCATCACGACCTTGTGTACTGCAGAACACAATACTGAAGGACTCTTCATCAATATCACAATTGTAGTTTTATTTCAGAGCATTACTATAGTCACTGTGTCAATCCATCTTGTTGAGAGTCTGTCTTTTTTACTGTCTTTTTATTACCACCACTCGTCTATCAGTTTGTCATACTATAAAGACTTACATATTAGTATGCTTCTAGAAGCTATGACACTGGTATTTCAAATGCCAGCAGGGTCATTCAAAGTGAACTGGTTACAGCAGAGCTTCCAACAGATTATGAAGAAGGAAGAGCCTCTCCATTTCTGAGGATTAACCACTGGAAACGTCATCAGTGGCAGAAGGACTTCATTAGACATAGTGTCAGAATATAAGTCTTTCAGGTCAGAAGACACTCAAATTATGATGGAGAAAGATATGCCATCTCAAAGTAGAGGCAATCATAAAGTAAAGTGACCAGACATTTTGCTTTTTAACAATTTAACAACGTCCTGCAGTGTTTTAAAATTAAAATAAATATATTAAAATACTATTTTTGCATTCTGTGAAAACTTTTGTTACTCCATATAGACCAAATTTTTGATCAAGAACCCCCCCCCCTGTCAATAGTGTCCAACTTAAAATCTGCTCACTTTATCATAAAGGCATGTATGAAGTAAATCGTTTAGGACCTTCCTTTGTTGATAAGGTGCAATGCTAAGAAAAAATAACTGCAAACACCTATTAATCTTTGGAATTTGGAATCTGGGAAGAATGAATACAGGAAAAAAATGGAAGCCATCCAAAATGGGATGGAACACCTAAAGACAGATATCCTAGGCATACACAAGCTGAACTACTGGCCATCTGAATCACATAATCACAAAACTTACAATGTCAAGAGTGTCAGCTGTAGAAAGAAGGGTGTTACCTTCATTGACAAAAAAATTTTTCAAGAGATCTCTTGAAATAAAATGCAATCAGTTATACAAATATATCTACCTACACAAGGAACCCAGTTAATATACTATTATTCAAATTTATGCTCTCATCACAAATTTATGCTCTCATCATGCTAGAGATGATGGAATTAAACAATTCCATGAATATCTTCTGTCTAAAATTGATCAACTATATAATAAAGTTATATTGATTGTTGGTCTTTGGAGTATGAAAGTTATAAAGAAAAGAGCTTCATTGGTAGAAACAAAACGAGAATGCAGGACAAGAGTTTGTAAGACAAATTAGTATATATATAATATAATATTATATTATATATATTATATATATTATATTATATATAATATAATTATATATATATAATTTCTCCAAAAGGAATACAAAGTTATAAAATCAACTAGATTTATAGGAAGAAATGATGGAGAATCTCAAGATCAGTAGTCAAAATGGGGTCAGGGCCATCTGTGAAACAAATCATTCAGTATAAGCTTAATTAGAAGTTGAAGAAAAGCAAAACATGCTGCTGAGAGCTAAAAGGCCGCCTTGAGTATTTCCAACCTGAAATACAGGAACATCTCGGGAATAAACTTGACTCATTGAACTCTAATGGCAGGAGGGTCAATGAGTTCTATGATGACATTACACACATTATATATGAAGAAATCAAAAGATCATTTAAAATGAGAAAAGAAAGATAAAATATGTCAGAAGATCCTCTGACATATACTTGATCATAGTCTACCAAAAGCAAATAGGAGAAATAATGAGGTAACAGATCTGAACAGAAAATTTCAAAGGACAGCTCATGAGGAAAGAGTTAATTATCATCATGAAATGCACAAAGATCTTGTGTTAGAAATGCTAAAAGGAAGAACATACTCAGAAATCTTAATCTGAAGGAACTGAAGAAACAATCCCAGCTTCAAGTCACAGTATTATAAGGTTGTATGACAAAATATTACACCAGGCACAAAGCATCAGGATGATTGAAGAATAAAATAAAGCCTCTCAGCCAAAAAGGAAAATTCAATATTCAGTGGCATCAAGTGGTAGCCTATGATCAAGAAGTGGTGGTACTGAAGAAATAAATTCAAGTTTCACCAAAGACAGTAAAAAACAAAACAGACTCCAGGAATGTATAGAGGGTCAATGGAATTATGTCAATAAGGAGCTGAAGCTTTGGAAGAAGTCCCTCAACTATGCCAAGAAATTTGGAAGAAAGTTGCTTGGAAGAGCTCCATATGTGTTCTGATTGCAAAGAAACATATCCAAAAATTATGTGAAAATTATATACCATTAATATAATATGCATGCAAAAGTTGATTGAAGACCATTTTTAAAAATCCCAGTAACAAAGGGCTGACAGAAATCAAGTCCAATTCAGAAAAGGACAAACTAAAAGCAAACAAAAGCAAACACATAGACTCTCACTCCCATTGAGGCAATTTCCTCTCTTGACAAACCTGTCAGTTTTTCAGATTGTAACTGTGAGGTTTTTAGATTCCAACTCTTTATGGGAGTAGAAGACCTTCTCCTTTTCTCAACAGATACCCTTTAATTCTTAGGAATATTCTGACTATTCTTCTTCTAAAACTTATTGGCTTACTCTTTGGCAGTCTGTGGTATAAATATTTTTAACAGACACATGATTCAAATTCATCAGTTCATCTGCAATCTTTCTGATCCGTTTTTCCAGGTCACATATGTATCAAGTGATTGAAAATACCACGGATAGGGTTGGGCACACTTTAGTCTTTGAAACGGCATCCTTGCTCTTTGGCAATTTAAAGAGATCTTGTGAAGCTGTTTATGTTTCTGACTACTACTTTCAGGAGCTTTGGTTATGGATTCAAGAAAAAAAATAAATCATCGTCAACTTCAATTGTTTCTCAGTTTACCATGATACTGTCTATCATTCCAGCTGGGGAGATTCTGGTCTTTAGGTTGCATTGTAAAAAGATTCAATGGAATCTTTTTAAGGGGGCCTTAAATAAAGAGATCATAGGTTTGTGCCATGTAAAAAAGAATTCTGAGAGAACAGGCAATATAAAATTGGTAATAAAACTAAAGTCGATGTATTCCCCCTTCGTTGAAATTTTGCAATGATTTTGCAGAAATGTTGGCCATATAAAACCACAGTTTTCAGATGAATTGGTATTTTAAAGAAGGGTAGGAAGAACACTGCAGAAAGAAGATGTTGAACCTCAATGAATGAAAATTTATGGCTGAAGTCAAGAAACATAGGGGTGGGGAAATCCAAAGAATTACCAAGAGTACGATTTCAACTGAATTTGGAATCTCACGTCTCAGTAATTTCTATTTAAAATGAGTATCTTGACCTTAGTAAGGTCTCTGCTCGATATATGCCAAAAATGTGTTATGTCAAAAATGTTCTCTGAAGATTAGTGGACACAAAGAGGTGATACCTCTTCCAGTGTCTTTTTAAGTTAATGGAGATGACAATTTGGAGTGAATTTTCACTAAGCACAGAGCTTGAATTTACCAATAAAATTTAGAAAGCATGATAACTTCAAAATAGTGACTTATGTAGGATGGATCTACTGGACCAGCTAATTTCCAGCTTGAGAGGTCAGATTAGAAGATTATGGGCATTATTTGTGTTAGAGTCCATAGAAAATAAGATAATTAAGGGGTCTGATTAAGTATGATTCATTTTTCCAAGAACATTTTTAGGAGCTAATACAGATATCATGTCATTCCGTAGTTCAAACACATCAGGCAGTATTGTATAATTGCTAACACAATCATTTAAAATAATGTCTTCTTGAACACTAAAAGGATTTTTAACAACATTTTAAATAACAATAATGAGAGAAATGCCAGGAAATGTATGTTGAGGAATCCCTCCTTCCCCCAACCAAGACAGTACTGCTGAAACATTTTATTTATTACACTAAATTGTTTTTATTACCAATGAATTGTCTTAAAAATGAAAATATATGTAGAATTTGATGAATTAGTGTACATCAAAGCAGCAGTCAATATTCACTGGGTAAATATGCTGTGCAAAACCTCTCTAAAGTGTTAGAGAGTAAAAGCATATCACTTTGAGGGTTCAGTACACCTAACCAAAGCCAAGGTATTTCCAACTACCTCATATGCACATGAAAGCTGGACAATGAATAAAGGAGGATGGAGAAGATTGATGCCTTTACATTTTTTTAGATGAAAAATATTGAAATTACTATAGACTACTGGAAGAATAAGTAAATCTATCCTGGAGGACATACAGATCAAATATTCCTTCAAAATGAGGATGGAAAGACTTTGTTTCATATGTTTTTGATATGTTATCAGGAGGCATCAGGGTCCAGAAAATTAAATCATGCTTACTAAAGCAGAAAGTCAATGAAAAAAGTGGAAAAACTCTGATAAGATTAATTAGTGCAGTGCCTGCCACAAGATCCAGCATAACAATTGTGAGGATGTTTCAGGGCAGGACAGTGTTTCCTTCTGCTATGCATGTTTATTAGGAATTGAAGCTAATTTGGCAACAACAAACAAAAATCTCTCCCATTTATAGTCTTTTTTTAAAAATGAAAACTTTTGCCATTTATATTTTAAGAAACAATAAAAAAGAGTAAAATAAGTTCATTTAATGGAACAAATCAGTAATTAAATTGTGATACCATTCATTTATAATAAATATCTATTCTTAGAGCTGTTTTGCATTTTAAATCCAATTTGGAGGAAAGGGATCTTTAATATCAAAAATATTTATGATATTCTATGCACAGTAGGACAAATTCTATGCACAGTATGCACAAATTGTGAATGCAAGTGTGAGCTTAGCTAAATAATCACTTAGCTAAATAATCACTACTTAAAAGAATTTATAATTTAGTAGATGATCATGGCTACAAAAATTGTCAGGCTAAAAGGATTGTCTAACTTATTAAATCATTGTTTGTGAAAGCTGGTTTCACAGTTTTATCTACATATGTATAAGCATTTTTCCTATTTTCAGACCACAAGACATAGGAATTAGAACATTCAGCCTACAGGCAGACTTCCTACAACCAGATATTTTATGTATTTCCTACTCCTGTGTTTTCTTCCAGAGTTGCAAATAACTATCTTTTATTGCTGCTTCTTTGCTGTCCCAGAGCATAATGCTTCTGAAGGCTGCTAGAGAGTGAACAATTTTCTTTCTATTCCCAGGATAATATCTGTAGAAAAACAACTCAGACAGAAATATTCAGTTGTGCAAGCAAATACTACTTTCCTTTTATCTGCGTAGTGTCATTTGAGGCATGATTATACAGCACCTGCCAAGATCATGTTGGCTTTTCTTTCCCTGTAAGAAAATAGTTGTAATGAATCTAATTGCATGCAGAAATATTTGCTACAATTAGGTTGTCTTTGTCTCTCATTAGAAGGCATATTTCTCATTGAGATGCTTTATTTTTACTATTTCTTGCTAGGAAACTGGAGAAAAGCTACACTCCCATGAACCCTATGGATAAAACACATATATTCCGCATATCATCTTCGTTTTATCTGCCCCAAATTAATTCATCTCTATAAAATGTAGGATAATTCATTCCATCTTCCTCATCTAATTATATATCCTATCAATATTGATTGCTATACTATTTAAGTTGGGTTTTTTTGTATGCCTATTGTGGGACATAATCATTAAAATGTTCATTAAAATATAAGTGGGTCTTGAATATGTTGAGATTATCCCTGCCCTCTCGCTTATTGTTTAAGTGTGATTGTTATCATTTCTTACTTGAAATTACATAAATCTTTGCATGTCCTTTGGTTGAGACTGCTTTCTCTGCATTCATGGATCAGCATGTTTTTAACTTAGCTAAAATTGCTGCCTCATGTGAACTTAGCTGGCAAGATACCCATTTTATGCAACTATAATTAATTTTATCTTCTCTCTCCTGTAAAGCCTTTGTTTTGTGTGACATATTCCGCATTTGATCCTTGAGATTAACTATCTACTTTTTGTACCTTTCTCATATGTCAGTACTTGACTTTTAGCATAAACCAGTTGATCTTACCTTCCATTTTACAGTAGTGCTTTCACTCGGCAATTTCAATAGATCTGTAGTTGAGTGAGAAGGTTGTGCCTTCTCACCATACTTCTTCAGTCTGTATGTTAAGTTAATCATTAGAAAAATTAAATGATCTGAGAAGCAATGCAGTCTAAGGATTAGAGGAAGACTTATTGACAATCTTGGATCTGCAGAGGACACAATCTTTGCTGCTGAAAGTGAGGATGACTTGAAGCACTTGGAAACAAAGATCCAGGACCGAAGCTCTCAGGATGGATTACAACTTGATGTAACGAAGACCAAAATCGCAACTAGACCAACAGGTAACATCATGCTCATGGAGAAAAGCTGACAGTTGTTAAGGATTTTCTCTTGCTTGGATCCACAATCAACGCTCATGGAAGCAGCAGTCAAGAGACCAAAAGCCAAACTGAAGTGGGAAATCTGCTGCATGAGACTAGCATGCTACTTTGAGGATTAAGATGTGCCTGACCTAAGGTATGGTTTTTCAATCTCCTCATATGCATGTGAAAATTGGGTCATTGAATAACAAAGACTGAAGAAGAATCAGTACATTTGAATTTATGGTGCTGGTGAAGAATATTAAATGTACTATAAACTGCTAAAAGGATACACTGATGTGTCATGGAAGAAGTGTGGCTAGAGAGAAAAGGATGTAGAAACCTATTTTTACAGATCTTGGACATGTTGTTACAAGAGACCAGTCCCTGTGAGGGCCGTAATGTTCAGTATGGTAGAAGAGAAAGAAAAAAGTGGGAAGACCGCAGAGAAATGGATTAGCATACCTTTTGTCTCAATGGGCTCAAGCATCTGGACACTTGTGAAAACGGTGTAAGATATGGTGCTTCATTTTCTGGCCATAAAGTTGCCATAGGTTGACACCGACTCCATTATAGCTGTGACCAGTTCCTGGAAGGTTTCGCATTCATGTTTAAGCATCTTCCCTCAATGTGTCCACAAGTTAAAAAGAATTCACTGTTAAACTCTGAGATGCAAAGACAGTTTGAAAGAAAATAAAGCAGCAGTATTTGAGGAGGACTCATCAACAGCCTGTGAATTGTAAATGACACAACCTTGCTTACAGAAAGCAAAAACTGATTCGAAGTATCTCCTATGGAAGATCAAAGACTACAGGCTAAAGTAGCACATCTCAACATAAAGAAAAGCAAAGCTCATGTAACTATAGCAATAATGAGATTGGCAAAATGGGAGAAATATTGAAATTGCCAAGAATCCTATTTTAATCTTAATACCCACAATTAATTCCCAAGGAAATAGTTGACAATAAATCAAACAATAGATTGAACTAATTAGATATGTTGCAAAAGAGTTCTTTGAAATGGTATAAAGCACAAATATCATCACTTTGAGGACTAAGGTGTGCCAAGATATTTTTAATATACATTTTATTGAAGGCTCTTACAGCTCTTATAACATTCAATACATCATTTGTATTAAGCATATTTGTACACATGCTGTCACATTCTCTCCAAACATTTTCAACTTGAGCCTACAGTATAAACTCCTCTTTCCCCCTTTCCTCTAGTACTTTTTTAAAATTCCAGCTCCCCATATCCACCCTTCCTCTCCCATGAACCCCTAATAATTTAAAAATTGCCATTACCTCTTCATATCGCACACTGTCTAATGTGTTGCCTCACTCTTCCTCCATTATCCGCTTCCATAGATGAGGTTATATGTAGAACCGTGATATGAGTTCCCGCTT
>PVJH01005916.1:0-22177 GCA_004026705.1 Nesogale talazaci
CTCAGTATGACTCGGCTATTCTCTAAGGCAAGGTGAATACATGCTATGCCACCCTTTTTCTGTGTACAGATACAATGTAGTGCTTGGCATAGACTTATTTTATCCCAGTATATTTGGCATGATAAGGAGGACCGTTTCAGCCTGTCAACAGATGGCTTTTTTTAAAACCAAGAACAGTTCACAGCACCAGAAGCATCAATGATTTTTGCTCTTGGATGTCTTCTCTGAAGCTGCATGGAACCTCTGATTGTTCCTGATGCAGAAAACTGAGTAGTCTGATTATAGACCTGAACATGGAGCAGAGAAACTGGATGAAGCTGTTGTTCCTTTCTACACAGCTATGAAAGAGAGTGGTGATTGTTCTCAAAGTTCCCATGCCCGTTTTTTTGGTTTGCTGCTCCAAGTGACCTTCATTTGCCAGGATGGCATGCTACCCATGTGACAATGCAGATTCAATTTTCTTAAGGAGCCTATTTTCCCATGCATTGAATCTGGACTGGATGTGTAACTTGCTTTGGCTAATAGGACTTCACCAAACATTTCATAAGCAGAGAGACTTAAGATGTATTGTCCTCTGGTCTTGCTCCTTTGTTGCTCTTTGGGCCTGAGAGTGCCAGGTAAAGAGACCTTGCTGCTGGCCCTGCTGGAAGATGAAAGGCCATGAAGAACAAACCTGAGTCATGCCAGCTGAGGGCTCCAGGCCAACCAGCTGGTGTGGGAGTGGGCTCATCAGAAATGACTGCATTTCAAAATAAAAGAACTGCCCCGGTATCACAGTCATGTGGATAAATAGTTATTTCTCCTTTAAGTCATGCATGTAAGGGTAGTTTGTTTGCAGAAAACGCTAATTGTTTCAGTCATAGATAACATATTAAGTCTTAGATAACATAGCATATTAACATGACTGGTCAGGAAAGGCTATTGAATGGCTATATAGTGGGAGTTTCATACAAGTTCACTGGGACTTGTTTAAGGTGTAAAAAAGGGCTTGGAGGACTGAGCCCAGGTGGCATAGTGGTTGTGCGCGGGACTGCAGCCCACAGGGTTGGTGGTTCAAATCCAAGCTGGGCTTCCTACTCCCACCTGGGCAATGATGCCAAAAAAAAAGGGGGGGGGGCCTTGGAGTCCAAACCTATAGTAATCACTGTACAATAAAGCATTTTCACTTAGAGATTTTCAAAACCATGTAGCTCAGTGAAGATAATTGAAAAGTTATACAGAGTAAAAGAAAGAAAACTGGTCAAAATTATTGGTAAACCCTACCTGCCCTAAACTTTTTTTTTGTAAATCATTTTATTGGGGGCTCATTCAACTCTTATCACAATCCATACATGTATCCATTGTGTGCCAAGCACATTTGTACATTTGTTGCCATCATCATTCTCAAAACATTTGCTTTGTACTTAAGCCCTTGGTATTAGCACTTCATTTCCCCCTCTCCCTGCTACCCCTTCCCATGTGAACGCTTGATGATTTATAAAGTATTATTATTTTGTCCATTGTACACTGTCTGATGTCTCCCTTCGCCCACTCCACTGTTGTCCACACCCCAGGGAGGAGGTTATATATTGATCCTTCTCATGATTGCATGGCCTCATAGGTTGGTATTGTGGAAACTGCTGGAATACAACTCTGAATGCAGTTGTAAGGGACCTCGAGCAGAATGGTGAGGTCTGGGTTCTGGGTGAAGCATTTATCAACTGTGGGACCATTGTTGCTGTAATTTGCTTTTCAGTGGACTCTAACTCAGGAACTTTTGCAAATCTATTTGGTGAGATTAGGTAAAATGAAGAAACAATTCTTGCTCTGTACAGCCTCTAAGTCATTGGCAATCTGTTTTTATCACCTGGGATTGAGATGTAGATGGCACACTCCGTGTGCTCCACAATGTATTATATATCTGACAGATTGTACCAACCCTGACATTACAATATCAGTCAAAGGCTGAGGAAATCTGTTTTGAGAGCCTGCTGTACGGCTGGCCCTATTCTACATGGAAAGGAGACTTAGTGACCAAATTGCTCCTCTCACAGAATGTGCCTTCCAATAGAGGGCAGAGATAATACATTTGGAGAAAAATGGATAGAGAGGATCATGTACAATAGTAATAAGAAATATGAGTAGAATAAAATAAAGGGACAGGGCCGCCTTCTCAAATATTGGCTTTTTCCTGGAGACTTTGTAAAATCCCACATTGTGAAGACTCCATCTCCACAGTTTCTGATCCTTTAAGTCAGAGTTGAAGACCGGGTATTTGCATCTCGAACAAGTTCCCTGGTAAGGTTGAGGCTGCTGATTCAAGCACCTTGCTTTGAGAATCAGTCGGAGCAGAGAGTGATAGAAATTTGTTGCATTAAACAAGATGGCCAAGAAAGGCCTCTCTGCCCAGCAGAGACCTTAATCAAGGGATGAAAGACATGCCGTGAAGAGAGTTCTATATAGAGGCAACAGTCACAATGATCCTGAAATAGAAACAGGAATAACAAGGACTAGTTTTCTTAACAGCTATTGATATGATGGCAAATTCCACCTCATCATAGACCAGAGTCAGCAGTCTTTCATAGATTAGGGCCTCTGGGATCTGATGAGGCCCAGAATTATTTTTATAAAAAGAAATATTTAAAATATTTAACTAAGAGAAGAAAGAGAAGAACTTGGAGAATTGAAGATATTGAGCTGAACTAGAGCCAGAAAAAAATGACAAGGACTCTGAACCTATGTAAAGTGTCATTTGTAAAGGTCCACTGGTTGTAGACACTGGCACTAGGCTGGAAGGTAATAAAAATTCTCAAAGTCCACATAGGTTCAACAGATTTATCTATAGAACCCTAGAGTCAACAGGCATGTCTGTAGAACACTCTACATTACATAGAGGACTTCTCAAAGTTCCTGGAAAAGTAGAAGGAAAAGGTAATGGAAACTTCCCATAAATTTTTTAAAACTCCTTCATACATTCTACCCTACTAAATATGAATCATTTTCAGGATAGCCATTGTAAGCCACAAAGCAAGCCCTGGTAACTTTTAAACTGATGAGATCAAAGTATTTTTCTGACCACAAAAGATAATGCTAGAAATTGAGAACAGAAAAAAATTAAAATCTTGGAAAATTCACTAGAGATGGTAATTAAATAATCCATTATTAAGGGCTTATTTTAAGAAGGAATAAATCAAAAGAGAATTTACAGATGGCATAGAACCAAGTGAAAATGAAAGCATAACATACCTAAATTGATGGACTATGACAAAGACGGTACTAAGAAGGCAACTTCTTGTAATAAATGCCCACATGAAAAAAGAAGAAGGAATTTGTGTTTGATCAAGTTCTCTAGAGAAACAAAACCAGGACAGTTGTGATTTGATAGATAGATAGATAGATAGATAGATAGATAGATAGATAGATAGATACAATACAAAGAAATAAACAAGTGACTCGGTTCAACTCACTCCGTGAGTCAGTCCTTCAACTCATGAGGACTGTTGGGTCCAAGTGAAGAAAGCGACAGCTGAATCTTTTGTAGAACAATACAGGCGGTCCAGCCACAAGCAGCAAACAATAGAGTGGGCCACAAACAGTCAGCCAGATGACAGGGTCCGACAGTCCCCAGCTCAAGTGATGCATACACCAGCAGTGTGGCAAAGCAAGTCTCAAAGGAACTTCAAACTATTGCAAAAACGGTCCACAGGTTGGGTGTCCCACATATAATGTAACTCGCAAGTTGAGGCAGAGAACTAGCTAAGGCAGCCACACATGAGGTCAATTATCAGAAAGCAAGAGACAGAAAGGTGAGGCTTGCCAAGCCCTTTCTCTCTTTGTCCTTCAATTAAACTGAAACCAGTTTGGTAAGAAAAAAAAAAAAAACCTACCTATCACAGAACTCAAATTATCATCCTGGTTAAACAACTCCATGAACTTGAAAGAGAAATGCCAAATATCAGAGCATAAATAAATACATTAAAAAAAAGTAATAGAATCAAGACAACCAGAAGGTAGTGTTTTGAAAAGGTCACTAAAATTGACAAACCTTCAGATAGACTGACAAAGTAGAAGCAGAAAATGTGCAAATAATCAAAATAAGAAATGAAAAGGGTTGCATTCCAACTGATCAAATACAAACAAAGAGCATGAGGATGAAATCTTGAGAATCGGTAGGGCTCAAAATTATATAGCCTAGAGCCCGAGATGAAACAACCAAATACTTAGAAGCACACAACCTACCCAAACTGACTCACGAGGTAGTAGAAAGTGTCAACAGACCCATGACAAATGAAGAACTTGAATCAGTCATCAAAGACTTTCTAATTACAAAAGAAAAGGCCTGAACTGGTATAAAAGGCCTGAACTGGATGGCTTCAGAGGGAATTACATTAAACATATAGAGAAGTATTGAGATAGCATTCTTTAGAACTCTACCCCCAAAAATGACCCAAAGGATGACTACTCAAGTCATTCTCTGAAGCACACATAACCTTGATACCCAAACCAGACAAAGAGACCCCAACAAAAGAAAACTATCAGCCAATACATTTGATGAAGATAGAAGCTATATTCCTTAGCAACATACTAGTGAACAAAATCTAACAGAAAACTATCTAGACCCTATGGCTCAATTTTCAGCCTCAAAGTAGAGAGATCAATAGACAGCATAGGAGACAGTGAAAGATGAGGTGATTACAGAACATGAAGAGTGTATTCAATGTCATTAATATCACATGTGGAAACTGTTGGATTGATGTATACTGTGGATTCTTTCAATAACAAATTATATAAACAAAAATGTATGTTAAAAAATTCACAAAGTCCTCACCTTGACCTACAAAGGGGTCTATGATTCCCCAGAATCCAAATAAACAAGAACTCAACCCATGCCATCTATTTAATTCTGATTCACAGTAGGGTAGAGTAGAACTAGTAGTGTAGTGGATTATGTGATGGATTTCTAAACACAAAGCCAGTAGTCTGAAACCATCAGCTGCTCCTTGGGACAAAGAGGAGGTTATCTATTCCTGTACAATTTACAGTGATTTCTCAGGTGATAGCTGAGGGTTTCAGCCAGACTCCTTTTTAATATGCAGAGGACAGAACATATTATTTCAGCATGACTCCTTTTTCAGTGTAGGCTTCTCCCAGATTACAGTGCTTTATCTTTTGTAGACTGCTCTACAGGTGGCATTGTTGTTTTTTTTTCTAAACCTCATTAGATGCTCACAATTTAATTTCAGAATTTAATTCACAATTTAATTTCATGCTACAGAAAAAACAGAAACTAATATTTCCAGTGTCCATTGCAAATTCACTGCCATCAAGGTCACGGACCCATAATAACCGGATGGGGCAGGGTAGACCTGTCCTGTGGGTTTCTGAAATGGTATACCTTTTCTGGAACATAAAGCCTCCTCATTCTCCAGTGGCCAAGACTGGTGGGTTTGAACCAGTGACTTTATGGTTTTGACCTTAACATGGGTGAACATAAAGCTTGAAGAGGCCAAAATATTTTCTTCTTTTCTCCTCACCTGTATTCCCTACCCCACTCCCCACTGCCAGTAAACAAACTGACTTGTCTAAACTCTGACAAGGAAGTAATTCAACAGAGACCTGGAGTCAAGCCCATAATCTTCCAAGTCAAATATTATGAAATGTTGCCTAAGGTCTCTGCTTCCCACTTCTATACACTTTATCTCCACCATCAGTCACATATGCCAAATGTAGGTCTTCACACTTTGGGGGAAGATCATTTGAAAGAAGAAAAGGAAACTAACCTTGACTGCACATACAAAAACCAAGAGTTTTATTCACCACTTAGGTGTAATTTTAGTTAATCTTCTTAGCAATGAAGATGTTCCCTATTTTGCAGGCAAAAACTGAGGTGCAGGGAAGTTAATTAGTAGCTCCAAGAACAATAATGTGAATGACTCAGCTTCATTTCTTGCTACTGGTATTGCCTCCAACCTCAGAAGCCACAGTCTTCTTTCAACTATTGCATTTAGCCTGAGGAAGCACCAAGAAGTGGGTGTGCATGTGCTGTGAATGAAGCACTTGCTGGTTGAGGTGGCTTCAGGATGATGGGATTAAAGAAATGTATCTAGAGGAAATGTCCATCATAGTCTAAAAAGAAAAGGTAGTGTGCTCATATACTTTTTAATATCCTGAATGAATACAAGAATGAATAAACCCCTTTGAAAAATACCATTAAAATTTGGATGACCTGAACTTACAGACTCCTTTGTGATAGGGTAGTGTCAACTATGAGTTTTGTTTGTTTGATTTTTGCTAGAAATAAATGAACTAATGCATTAACTAAAGAAAGCCAAAAATTATGGCAGACTCAGTTTCTAGTGTATTATAATAAGCAAATAAATCTACCAGCTATTTTAGCAATTTATCTAATGGAAAATTCTATGAGAAAGAGGAATACAACATAAAACTGCTTGTTTATCTTCCCCCAAGCAGTTTTCTTTATGGATAGAAATTAAGTTCATTTCATGTTTACCCCAAACAGGGGGAAATAGAACCAGTTTTCATGCTGTGAAAGGCAAAGTACCACTTTTCTGTTGTCTGTCCCCCAGAAAGGAGGATATATATAGATCTTTGTAAACAGTACCCTGTTTAGACAGACAGCAGAAAGCGGGTGAGGGGAGATGTACAGTGTAAGATATAACAGAATAATAACTCATAATTCATCAAGGGTTCATGAGGGAGGGAAAATGAGAAGCTAATACCAAGACCTCAAGTAGAAAGCATAGGTTTTGAGAATGATGATGGCAACAAATGTACAAATGTGCTTGACACAATGGATGCATCTATGAATTGTGATAAGCATTGTACCAGGCCCCAATAAAATGATTTTTTAAAGTTTAAAGTACCAGATCCTTCTTTTTTTAATGAGCCTTCAAATACTGTTAAGAAACAATAGGAAGCCCTCCATTTAAAGGCCTTCCTTGGATCAATGAAACAGGTAGAATTGGGTAAGCTTTTAGAATGTAAGAACTGGAAAGGACTTCAGGAATTGTGCAGTCTAAATTCCTGCAGTTACTTGCAGTGATGTGAAAAAAAAAGGTCAAGGTCATACAGCTAATTATATACATAAAAGGGCAGATAATGGTGAAAGCCCAAAATCCATTTGCAGGTCTCCACTTGGATTAAGCCTCCTGTCAATCCCCTCTGGCCACAATCAAGGAACTGAACAGCTTTGTTAAGAGCATTGTAAAGTCAATTATGGCAGATATAAGTATGCTAACATGTAACGACTTATCATTTGATTTCCCTTTTGACCCTTTTTAAAGTTGTTTAAGTTTTTAATATTATCTGCTTTCTTTCTTATTGGGGTTTTTAATGTCTCGTTCCTTTTATTTGTTTACTTCCTAGTTGTGTTTTGCATGTTTTTCTATCTAGGACATCCAGGACAGGTAGATTTATAAAGATAGTAACAAGACTGATAAATCATCTAGGGCCACTGCAGAGAGGATAGAGGACAATGGGGAGCGAACAACGAGTACAAAAAGAAAATGTTATGAAATTGATTGTGTCATGACCACACAAATCTTCCTAATGTGATTGAAGGACTAAATTGTGTGATATGCAAAGTATATACCAAAACTACTTAAAAAGATAAGAGAAATAGAGAGAAATGAAGGAAAGAATTAAAGACAGCTATTCTGAAACAAGACACTTTCACATCTTCACAAAGCATCGATGTTCCCAAAGATAATTTTTAAAAAATGAGAAATGAGAAAAATGAGATAATTTTTTAAAAATGAGAAAAATTCCATTATCTTTTAACTCCATTTTTCCATAAATTTTGTGAAGGCCCCTCAGAGTCTGAATCAGATCATCTCTCAATCCAATCCTTGAAGACAGCTGAATACATTCTACTGTCACCTCTATTTGGAGCGTGGGGTGGCCATTGCTGACACTCCACAGCAAGGGTTCTCCACCTTCCACATGCCGTGGTGACACTTTCATACAGCTCCTCATGTGGTGGTGACCCCCAACTATAGCATTATTTTCCTTGTTACTTCATAACTGTTGTTTTGCTACTGTCATGAATTGTAATGTAAATATCTGATAGGCAGGATGTATTTTCATTGTTACAAAAGGAATATGATTAAAGCCTAATGACGCATGACAAAAGCAATGTGTAATTATATATTCTGAAATATTCATTTCTGATGAACAAATCAATGAAATTTTGTCTTGAAGCATGGTGTGGCATGAGTAACAGCCTTAATATAACAACAGAAAACTACATTGCTACATTTTGTGAGCATATGCGTAAAAAATCAATGTCAGTGTGAAGGTTGAGATAGCTTATTTCTCACTAGATCAGCATATCTGCATGTGAGTGGACCTGCCTGGAGACAGAAGAGCAGTGACTAGGTTCCTAAGACATTGGAAATATGTGTTTTTTGATGGTTTTAGGCAACCTCTATGAAAAGGTCATTGGATCCCCAAAGGGGTCACAACCCACAGGTTGAGAACCCCTGTTTTAGAAGCTGAATGTTAGAGAAGGGTATTTTAATTTAGGAGTATATTAGCACCTAGGAAGATTCAGGAAAACTATTGATGGAAAGGTTCTTTTCTAATAATTGAGATATGTTCTCTAAAACACCATCATTACAGTTAAGAACCCAAATGAGTAGTGCGTTCATCCAGGTTAACTAGAGAAACAAATTCAGAGATGTTCATATATGTGTAAGAGAGAACTTTATATCAAGAAGTAATTATACATCACTAAAACATTCCAGCTCATCCCAGATCTAGATCATACATCTGGTATATACAATGATACAGAATGCAGGAAGATCACAGGCCAGTGGGTGCAGCACTGTGTAGATCCAGTGGCAGTGGAAGCATCTCAGCATTGGCACAGGTCTCCACGTGGCTGCTCCTGTTCTCATAGTGTGGCTCTTCAATAGGAAGGTGAGAGAGAGAGAGAGAGAGATGACTTCCCAGAATCCTCATGAGAAGGCCATGCCCCAAAGAGGCATCATCAGTCTGTGACATGATTGACAAGCTAGATTCCATGCCTTCACTCTTGATACCCTCAAGCTCCTAGGAGATTCTGTCACTGCCACAAGGGTGTTACCGAAAGGGACAAACATTATTTCTATAAATCTGAAATAAATCACATATTGGGATTTGTGTCTAACTTTTCTCAAAGCATCCCTCCTCTTTCCAGTCCTGTTCAGTGACATGCCACCTGGCAGGGTTAGGAATTTTGCATGCCTTGCTCACTGCACAGTCTCCAAGGTCGGGAGTCACTCCAGTTCAGTTGAAAAACGGTGTCAGTGTTGTTACAAGTATTTGTAAATATTTGTGGAGCATTTTTAAGTGAATTAATTTTGAAAAAGTATTCTTCAAGATGAGGAGCCCTGGTGTTGGAGACCGTCAAGCACTCACCTGCCAACTATTCGCTTTTTGAGGGTTCCAAACTAGCTACTCCATGGGGGAAAGATTTCCATAAAGATCACAGACTCAAAAAATCTAGAATAGTGGTTCTGAACCTTCCTAAAGCTACCTGCAAAGGGGTCGCGACCCACAGGTTGGGTACCACTGGTGTACAAAACAGGTCTGCGCTGTCCCACAGGGTTGTTCTGAACTGGAATCAGTTCAATAACGTTGGAGTTATTCTCCACAGTAATATTGTCCTAAGTTTTCAAATAACATCTGAAGTCAGTTTTTTTTTCCAAAAATGAGACAATAGTCATTGACCAACCACTATCTGTGATGTGAATACCAGAGATGTTGTCAATTAATATAGCCCTTGTCATACTTGTGTCATGTATTACAATTCTGGGCTCAATACCTGTGGTTTTGAGCCCATTTTGGAGGGCATTCTCTGTATTGAGGTCAAGTCTTGACTTAGTAGAAGGTAGATATGAACCAAGACACTTGCTTTAATTTCTTGTTTACTAGAGAGTGAGACCTAAGACCCTATCCTTTGCTTTCCTTGAGGATGTTTATGGTCAGATAAAAGACAAAGACCACATCTTCACTAATGCCATTCCTCCGTATATGAGAGTCCTCTGAAATACGAGACAAAGCCATGAACCACTGGAACAACATTTCCGAGATCGCTCTCTCTGAATTGGTGGTGAGCTTCAAGACCTGATGAACCAAGGACTGTGGCAAGGAGGCTCAGAGGAGCTCCACCAAAATATGGAGTACTGTCTCCTCATCTCGGCTGAGACTATGGAACTGTGAGACAGAACCATGGGCAGTCTGGCTCATGAAGACAAAGGCTAAGGGACCACATGGCTAAGAGGTGGAGAGAGACCTGACTGCTAGCTGGAGAGAGGTGTGGCTGTGGAGCAATAATTGTATCCTTAATGTTTGCTAATCCTAACTTGTGCTAACCTACCACCTTTCCTCATAAACCCCTTTAATTGTGAGCATTGTCTTTGAGTTCTGTGTGGTCATTGCAATGGATTATCAAACCCAGTATAGACGTATGAAGAACTCTGGTGACATAGTGATTATGAGTTGGACTGCTAACTGCAATGTCAACAGTTCAAACCACCAACGACTCTGAGGGAGAAAGGTTAGGCTTTCTACTGCTGTAGAGAGTTACAGTCTCAGAAACCCACAAGGGCACTTCTACTCTGTCCTAAAGCAGAGGTTCTCAACCAGTGGATCATGACCCTTTTCGGAGATCAAACGACCCTTTCCCAGGAGTTGTCTAAGACCATTGGAAAACACATATTTACGATGGTTTTAGGAACCAGGACACTGCTCTTCTATCTGTCTCCAGGAAGATCTGCCCACATGCAGATATTCCCACCTACGAGAACCCAGTGTGAAGACTGTTAGCCATGCTACACCATGGTTCAAGACAGAATTTCATTGATTTGTCATCAGAAATAAATATTTCACAATATATAAGTGCATATTGTTCTTGTCACTAATCACTCTGCTTTAATTATGCTCCATTTGTAACAATGAAAATACATCCTGCATATCAGATATTTACATTACAGTTCATAACAGTAGCAAAATGACAGTTATGAAGTGTCAAGGAAAATAATGTTATGGTTGGGTGGGGGGGGTCATCACAACACCAGAGACTGTATGAAAGGGTTGCAGCATTAGGAAGGTTGAGAATCATGGTCCTAGAGGATCTCTGAGTCGGCATTGACTCTATGGCAGTAAGAGAGAGCAAGTAAGAAGAACACTGTGGGAACAATGGGTGGTGTCAGACTAGGTAAAGATGGATGGCAACAGAGTAGTTGGAGGAGGTCAGATAGGGTCCCCATGGCATGTATTGTAATAACATTACCTACCTTTTACCACAGTTATTCCTCACACCACTCTTCTCAAGAAGGCATGATTATTTTCTCAATTTATACAAATGTAGAAACTGAGGCTTGGGAAGGTTAAGTAACCTGATTGAAACGTGTAACTAGAATGGAAGCAACTTGGATTTGAACCCTTTGCCAGCGCACTATCGGATATGAACCACAGCGGAAGGTTGTGCTTTAAATCAGAGTAAATACTGAATCACCTCTGTCTTCTCTTATTTTCCTGACTATTTCTCAGTTTGATTATTTGCCCAAGGTATTTGCCAAGTGTTCTGCACTGGTGACAATAAGAACTCTGTGACTAATATTTTACAATGCTTTGCAAGCTTGAGATAAAATGGGTTTATTATAAAAGAGTGCTATAAGATATGAAAATAGAAAGTATAAATATCTTCAAATGGAGAATCTGATTTACACTGACAAAAGCAAGTGAATTAGAAATTATGACTGCCAGTCCAGGTATGACTCATTTATATCTACTCAGGGGTTTTAAGGATTTGAAAATAACCTATAATCAGAAGCATCCTTTATACACATTACTGTGCTTGGATGAACTAGAGTTTATTTCATGAAAAGGCTAGATGCATAGATTCTTTAAAAAGGTAACAATTCCATCTTTAATGCATATACACATTGCTCAAAATAGCACTCCATCTAATTGACATGTTTGGAGATGATACTTCTGGAACCACCCAATTTGTTCCATGATTGACAAAGAATTTAACAATGTACAGTACTTTTGTGAGCTCACAATGAATACAGACTATTACAATCCAATTACCAATTACTCAGCTCATCTTAAACCTCTCTTTCAGGCAGCTGAACATTAAGATTTAATTGAGAATGTTTTGGTATCCTGCCTTCCTCTTCCCCACCCCCCTTTCCTCAGTCTACTTCAATTCCTTCCATTCTCCATCCTCATTTTTGCAAAGCGTTTTAGTATTTATTGGGCTTAGTTCATCGGAAATGATTTGCAGCTGAAAGCAGAGCTTGTAATTACTACATAAGGTAAGAGTGGTTTTGAATACTGATTGTTTTGAGGATTTTCGCACTTGTGATAAAAGACAATATTTGCTCACTCATGCTAAACTCTTCTTGCCTCTGTGTATTTTCTTCAAGAAAACTTTAAGAATGCACAGAAACTAGTTAGGGAAAATTATCCATCTTCTTGTTATTCATAATGATGCTAGTTCCTCAGAAGACTCAAAATAGAATAAGTGAGATATGATACATAACCAGCAATTCCTCTCCTATGCATATGTCCCAAAAATATGATTGCAAATGCTGATAAAGAGGTGCCTTGTTTTATGAAGTCTTTGTACTCTTTAACTGTAATTTTCCAACCCTAAAACAACCTAAATTAGAAGAAAACTCATGCCATATTCATATTACCAAATAGCAAACAGAAGTGAAAAATAAGTCTTCTCATCCATGCAATAATAAGATTTATCTTAAAAGTACTACGCTGAATGAAAGAAACCAGATGAAAGAAAAAACTCCTGTATACTATAATTCAGTGTGTATGTGTACAAACTTCATATACATGAAATTTAAGAAATGTCAATAAAATCAATGGTGATAGAAATCAAGATAGCAGTTACCTCTAGAAAGAAGATCATGATTTTCTGAGAAAGAACACAGGAAAAATTTCCGGGTTGCTCGGGGTTCTAAAAAATCTTTTCCAAGAAAAAAAAATTTTTCCTAAAGGTGGTTTCCTTCTATGTCATGTTGTCATACCCTATGTCACTTTGTTATACTCTATGTCCAACTCAACAGAACTGCCCAGTCCTGCCCCATCCTCACATTGTTGTTATGTTCAACCCATTGTGCCAGTCATTGTGCCAGCCCACTGTGCCAGCCCATTGTGTCAAACTATCGAGTTGAGGGTTCTTTAGTCTGGGTAGATTAGAGAAGCAGATTCAAAGACACTGAAATGTGTATAAGAAAGATTTTTCTATACGAGAGCAACTGAGTATCGAGAAAACATCCCAGCCTTGTCCAGATCAAGTCCATAAGTCCAATATTAGCCCATATGTCCCATACCAATCCAGCAAGTCCTCTTCAGACTCACAAAACATGCAATGACACTGAATGCAGGAAGATCACAGGCCAGTGGGTGGGAAGTCTTGCAGCTCCCATGGCAGAGTAAGCATCTTGGCACTGGCAGGTGTCTCCATGTGGCTTCTTCAGCTCCATCAGCCTGTCTATATGTCTTCTCCAAAGGAATGTCTAGCCGGGAGTGAGTAGAGAGTGTCTCCTGTCTCCAAGGAGGGAATACAGGAGTTATCAGGATGCTCAGGAGAAGGCCATGCCCATACAGAGACCTCGTTGGTTATATCCTGATTGACAGGCTAGGCTCCATCACTACACTTTCAAGTCTCAAACTGACACCAGAATATATAACCACCACAAGGGTCTTCCACTTTTTCACTTATCTTTTCTTCTATGATGTGTTCTTCCAGGACCTGGTCTATCCTGATAACAATTTCAAAGTTCATGAAACAAAGTCTCACCCTCCTGACTACTACAGAGCACTCTGGCTGCTCATTTCTGAGACAGATTCGTTTGTTCTTCTGGCAATCCATGATACTTACAATATTGTTCTTCTGTCAACACCATAATTAAAATGGCTCATTTCTTCTTTGGTCTTCCTTATGACTTGTCCGGCTTTCATATGGCTATCAGACCATTTAAAATATTCCAATGGGTTGGGGCAGGCACAACTTAATCTTCAGTGTTTCATTTTTGCTTTTAAATATAGGAAAGAGGTATTTTGCAGCCTAATATATGCCTAATGCAAGATAGCATTCAACTTCTTGTTTGCTACTTCTTTGACTGTTGCCTGTCAGTCCAAGTAAAATGAATACTTGACAATTTGGTCTTTTCTCCAATTATCATAATAACCGGAACACACACACAAATGTCACAATGCCTGGCATTAAATAGAGGTATCGCTTTCTGTAATTAGGTTAAACCTGTATAGCTTTTGATTTTTTTAACCCGATGTTTTATTTTGGAGCTTTATCCAGTTTTATATATTTAGGTCTATTTCATTATTTTAATTATCTTTTTTAAGATCATGTATGTCCTGATGAAGTTTGGCCTGATTATGTTCATTAGAATGACACTAACTACTGCAGCATATAAGCCTTCATATTTCAGTGATTTAACCCAGAAGAAATTAAACTCAAGTAATAATTGGGTTCCTAGTAGTAACTCCAAGTAAACACCCTAGCTCCCCTCCACAAGATGATCCAGGACCTTTATTTGTGACAAGCTGGTTTCTGCTTACAAACCTCAGACTAACCTACCTTCATTTGAAAGCTAGAGAGACAGAATGTGATCAGCAAAGTTCATAGCTATCCAGTTGGTGACATGCATATTTTCCAACCTCTATTTGTCATCCCAGCAATTGAGGAGCTAGAGAGATAGCTCATGACTATCTAAGCATCTTCACATTTCCCAGTACCTTGTCCTTGCTCTAGGAATTCTTTTCTTGTATATAGCAGCATCCGGTTGTAGCTAAGAGCGTAGCCTCTGTCACTATGGCCTGGGCAAGTTATTTGAACTTTCCATGTCTTATCTTTCCCATTATAGAGAACATAATCATGTTGGTTCATGGAGTTTCGGGTGAAATTTTAACAGATGTGTGAAGCTGAGGTCAAATAGTATACCATAGTCCACAGAGATAATGTTCTACATCCTACTCTGGTGAGTGGTGAACAGTGTCTTAAAGGTACAAATACTTGTCTCTCCCAGACTCAAAGAAAGAGGAGGGAAGAAAAACAAAAAGTGCATGAAAACAATCCAAAGAACTGATGGACCACATGAATCACATGAATACGCCTCCACAACCTTGAGGTCAGAAAACCTTGATGGTGCTTGACTCACAGATCACATTAGAAAGCACTCAATAGAGAGGGTAAAACTTACATGAAAAATAATAAGCTTCCAGGGCTATGGTGACTCTTAGGCACCTTTCAAGTCTGGGGGAAAGAACTCACCCCCATTCCTCAATTTTCAGCAAAACAACAGACAGACTTCTCGGGGTAACAATAACTCTAGAGAGGCATAAACACTGAGCGATCAACGAATTGAAATCATAAGGGCAGCATTTACCCAAGGACAAATTTCAGAAGGATTCAGAGAGAAGGAAGAATGGACACAGGGCACCGGGAGTGAGATCAATTATGTTTCAGTGTTGGGATTATCATCAATGACATGAAATAAGAGGCAAATGTGTGGTTGACTGGAAGACTGATCTGTCTGTGAACCTTACCTGATTTCACCAGAGAAGGTGAACAAAAGACAGGAACAGACAGTGCACCAAGGATGACATCCAAATGGCCAACACACATGAAGAGGGTTCACAATGACTGGCATCTAGGAGATGCAAATCCAAAGAACGAAACATACCCCCTCCACTGGCATGGACAGCAGCGCAGGGCTGTTGCTATGTCAACACTATGCGAAGTGATGTGACACCACTGCAAACAAACTTCAAATGCTCCAGCAGTCCCTCTTCAGAGATATCTATCCTGAAGATGTGAGACTCACAACACAATCAGACATATGCACACCCATGCTCATTACTGTATTCTTCACAATGGTAAGAATAGTGTAAGTGCCCATCAGGAGAAGAATGGATAAAGGAAGTCCGGTATGCTCACAAGACTGGAGTACCATGCATCACTGAAAATCAATGAAGAAGCCACAAGTCACTTATTGGCATGGATGGACCCAGAGAACATTAAACTGAATGAAATTAGTCAAACACAAATGGGCAAATATTATAGGTGACCACTGACAAAAGGGGTGAAATACCAATATCAAGCAAGATAAAAACTCTCATAGCAAGGAAATAGCTTTGGGAGGTTTCCAAAGAAGGGAAGGGGCATGGGGAGGGGCAATGGACTGGACTGTTGATAGAGCTTGAGTGGCCCATGCTCGGGAAGGAGTGGGTTGAGGAGCAGGTCAGGGTGGACTCCTGAATGGTTTGATTAGGGGTTTGGACTATTGATTGCAAGGTTGATGATCTGAAATGCAACCCTCCACCTAAATTACAGTGAAAAAGTTGTCTTTAATATATTAACAACATGATATATATATACTTATAATAATACCTGGAACTTAATTATATAGTTAATAAATATTAACTATATACACTACCTGCTGTACTCATCTATACCAGCATGCCTACTGAACCTTAAAGTTACACTGGATTTCCCACCATCAACCAAAAAACGAAGACCTTCCCCCAGGGCCAGCATTATGGGCGTGCCACCTGAACATATGTACAGGGAACCATGCTCAGACAAGCCCTCTGGTCTGGGACCAGCACTTGCTATGATGCTTTTTCATCACCATCCGGAAATTTGAACTTGTGTTTTACAAGTAAGATGATGGGATTGTGGGGCGTGCGTGTGAACAGAGGAGAGGCACACAAGATGCCTGCATGTCCACTGCTGTTGCTTATTTCACTTACATTTAGTGTTCTTGGTACCCCTTATGTACCCATAATTCCATGGACCCACAATTTGCGGGGATCTAGGGAGGCTCAAATGGAGTTCAAGGTAAACTTCTTTCTGCATCTGAATTAAGCAGGGCACTGACAACTGTAGGAGGTCGGGCTTTACATCTCAACAGAAAAAAAGGCAACAACTGAGAAACCCTCTCCTATCCCTTCAAATCCACATGGCTTCTCTATATGAGTTAACTACTCAGCTTGAAAAGAGGAGCCTTGGGCTGAGCCCCAGTGGCATAAGTGGCTGAGTGCGGCAGGATGGGCAGTTCAAATCCAGCGGCAGCTCTCAGGAGCAGTGCTGGGTAACTCCCACGACCACCAGAGGGCAGTGAGGCCCACAAAAAAAAAAAAAGAAAAGAGGAGCCTTGATTGTGTAGCGGTTACCCATTGGGTTGCTAACTGCAAGGTCAGCAGTTCAAAATTACTAGCCAACTCCACGGGAAAAAGATGGGGCTTTCTACTCCAATGAAGAGTTCCAACCAGAGAACCTCACGGAGGCAGTTCTACTTTGTCCTAGAGGATCACTGTGCGTCAGCATCAACTTGAAGGTGTTGAGACTGTTTGTGTTTTCGTTGGAAAACAAGGACAGAGAAGGAAAGGAAATGATGGGGTCACTAGGTTCCTTTTGGTTTCAGTGTCTTCTTAGTGTCAGGGAAACAAAGGTAAAATGCTGGGACAATGAAAGCATACGCATCAGCTATCAAAATTAAAACTGGCAGGATGTGTTCCCATTGTTATGGTGAGAGCACAAAAATATGCACGTATGTGCCAGAAAACATTGCCATGGGACTAAAAAGCGTGTGCTTGCCGTGACTCGGCACACAAGCCAAATGCCTTTATGTCTGCATTTACAACCGGCATTGCACGACGCAAAACCGCCTGGTAAAATTCATGCTCACCTGTGACATTTTTCTCTGTTCCTATATCAATACAATGTGACCAGCCCCAGGAAAGACCACAGAGGGAAAAGACACAACTTTATACTTTTTTGTGCCTTTAATTGCACCTTTTCCCTGTTTTTTGGAATAAGGGCCGCCTACTTGGGTTGTGCATGCCCAAAAACAAAAGGAAGAAGTGATTGCCAACAAATCTCTTCTGACCCTTGGCCAACCTTGGGAGCAGGATCGAACTGCCCACCGGTCTCCAGGACTGTAACTCTTTATGGGAATAGAAAGCGCCTTCTTTCTCCCGAGTTGGCTTCAAAGGACCCCACATACTATTTTACTAGCTTTTCTGTTTGTTTGTTTGTTTGTTTGTTTGTTTGTTTGTTTGTTTTTGTGTTGCCCTCTGTCAGACTTCTTCTCTCCAAAGCTCCACCCAGTCACCTTAGGCAGGATGTCTTGCCTGATTCCCACCACTACTTGGTCAGCAGCCTTGCCAGTTCTCCCACACCCATTTATACTCTAACTGTATACCTGTCTCTTCACCTCTGAATTAGAATTCATTTTCATTTCACAGTTGGTTGCTGCTGCTGCTGTGAGTGACCCTCGAACAGCCTGGTCAGGAGACAGCCTGACCATTGCTCTTCTGTTAGAGCCATTGCTTCAGGCCACTGTGTCGATCCATCTTGTCTTCCTCTCTTTTCCTGCCTCTCTACTAAGTCTGATGACCCACACAACCAACTGCAGAGCACTTGCCCTCCAAGAAGGCTTTTTTCTGTCAGCTCTGGCTTGTCTCTGTCTCATTTCTGATCCTTGGCGTGGCATCAGTGTGCCTGCGTGTCTGCTACCTAGCTTCCTTACCTAATCTGCTTCTTTCTATCTAAAAGGACTTTAAGACACATTCTACATGGAGACTGTCTCATGAACAGGACAAAGGAAACACATTCTCAAATGGGATTATAAGGCACACGAGTTAAGACCGAAATTGTGGGAGGAAGGCAGTTCAGTCTATAAACAAATGGGCTAGGTGGAATGTGAGCATGGGTCATGAAGGCAGTCTTGTGCTCCCTCTACAGTCAGCTGGACTGGGTCACAGGATCATGGGTTCTGAAATGTGTGTACTATTTCCTGCCTCAAATCCCCAGGAAATTCTCTTCCATGCTCCCCACCGCCCTGTGGTGTAAAGCCAGAAAGATAAACGCCGTGTTCCGTGGACAACCCTTTCTTACCATCATGTACAGGGCCAATTCCAGTGACAGTTTAGAAGTGCATGTTGTTTTAATAACATTAAAATTATTCTTCCCCATTGTTATATAATTTTGTGTGGGTCATAGTCCGTGAATTGTTTGAAGAATGTCAGTACTTATTGAGCGTTTTAATTTAGTCTTTGAGACATTTGGGGGGCAAAATATGATCCCAAAGACAAAGCAATTTGAACAAAGGGAAGCAATAGTATTAATTATAATTTATTCTCTGTAGGATGATTCTTCTTTAAGGGGGAATTTAATTTCAAGTTAGACTCATGAAGAGAAGAATGTAAAAAAAAAAAAAAAAAAGTCCCGCAGGATTTAGGACCTCGTCATTCACCTTGTGAACAGAACATTTGCCTCTCCCTGTGCCCTACCCTCTCACCCGCCTCCCCCCGGATTACAAAGTTGTCCCTGTAAAGATCTGACAGTCAGTTCTTCCAACCAACCTGAGACAGACTTTCTCTTCCGTGGCTGGAGATTCACCACCCACAGTTAGTCACCAGGGGAATACATGTTTGGAACATGTGCTGCAGAGCCCACAGCCTCTCTCACAAACCAACCAAACATCCTTGGGCAGCTTTGGAGAAGCGCCCAGCCACCTCCCTGCAAAGAAAATGTCTCTCGTCGGTGTCAGAAAATTGAAAGTTTCTAAAAGGCGATCTTTTTGCCAATGAGGAGTAGTGCAAGAGTTTATTTATCATCACCAAAAACCAACTGGTAATGGGATCAAGGGAGTCTGAGGATTGAGGCCTGCAACTCTCCCACTGGACGCGAGCACAAGTCCTGGCACAACTTCCAATGTGAATATCGTGGTTGCAATCACTGGTGGGGAGGGTGGTGACTTCTTACCTCTTCCGGCGAGACCTTTAAAAGAAACCAAGATAAAAGAGGCATGTCACCACGTGGAATTCTGGAAGACTGCTAATAAACAAATGAATATAGTTGCATTGTTCACATGGCTGACAATACAAACTGCCATAATTCTTCTACATCATAGATTATACTAATAAACGCCTATGCTACATTTTGGCTTGGAGTTATTTTAACACTGTTTTAAAACAAAATATCTGTGCCCTTTTTTCCTAGTCATTTTATAATGAAATGACGGCTTCCTGTCCATTATATTGTAGCTTTGGGATACTCGGTAATTTTCCCAGAACCCTGCTAGAGCAGACCACAGCTGCCTGCTTCTTTTTCTCGCTCAAACCGCGTGGAAAACAAGGCTTGAAGCGGAGAAGGTGGGGACATTTTGTTTTTGTTGCTAGGGGTCCAAGATGACCGCCACTCGTCACCACCCTACTTACAAAGCAAGGGAAGCCCGGTTGTGTGTCATCCTCACAACTGGGCTTGTGTCTCAGCCCATCGTTGCCGCCGCTGTGTCTGTTGACCTCATCGAGAGCCTACCTCTGTTGCCGCCCCTCTACTTTGCCAAGCATGCTGTCCTTCTCCAGGGACCCGTCTCTTTTGTGAACGTGTCCAAATTCCTTAAGTCTCCCCACCTCTGCTTCTTAAGAGGGTTCTGGTTGTTCTTCTTTCCAGACTGATGCTAGTTTCTTAGCCTGCAGGGGTCTTCAAGAATATAAATCACTTTTGTCTTCTGGGAGTTTTTTCTGGTAAATTTCCAGGACAAAGACTAGTTACCCTAACCTGCAGAGTTATGTGACTCACGAGTGTACCCGCCTGGAATGGAAGGAAAGTGTACCCTTTAAGGAAAAGGCAGGTCAAGTTCTACACTTCTAATAGAAGGATTCTGGGACAGTCTGTGAGAGAATGGCTAGACTGCTGAGGCCCCAGGAAGAGTCCCTGCCTGGAGTCTGCCGGCCAGACACATGCCACAAGTGGGTTTGGCTGAGGCAGGAGAGGCACCTGGGGCCATGCAGGAAGGGTCCCTCGCAGAAAGGAGGACTCCTGGGACCAGCCCCCATCCGTGGCAGGGCCCCAAGGCGTCCACTACCAGACCCCCATCCCTCTTCCCCAACTACAGGAATGTTCCCCAACTACAAGAATGCGGGCCAAACTCCAGCCCCCTTGCACCATGCAGCCAGGTGGACGGACGCTCCGCCAGGAATCTAAGGCAACCTTGCCATGCTGGGCGAGCAGGGCCAGTGGAGGGCATGGTCCTGACCAGGAAGGGGGCGGCTGCACCTGGGGGAGGCAGGTGCCGAGTTCCCGGGCCCGGGGCTGAGTGGGGGTGCCGGGGCAGGAGTGGTGGGCGCTTCCGAGCTTGGCCCCGGGTCCGGCGGGAGGAGCGCCCAGAGCTGGGCGAGGTGGGCCGGCCCGGCGGGCCGGGGCGGCGGCAGCGGCGGAGACGACGGCGGCGGCGGCGGCGGCAGGGAGGCCATTTCCTCGCTGCGCCCCTGGCGGAGCCGGGTTTGCCTGCTCTTGGCCGCCGCCGCCGCCGCGCGAGTCGGTGGGCCGGGAGGGCCGAAGGGGAACGCTAGCACCGGTCGGCGGACGCGCCGCGGAGGGGGCGCCCGGGCCCGGAGTAAGGAGGCGCCCCGGGGGAGTCCACCGGGGCGGGCTGGGGGGCGCGCGGGGGCGCCGGGTGGGTCGGCCTCCGGGTCCGGCTCGCTGCCGACGCCAAAGTGAAGCGGCCCCGGGGAGGGCCGGCGCGGCCCGGGCAGCGGCGGCCGCTGGTCGCCCCGGCGAGTTGACATTTGGCAGGAGTGGCGCGCCGCCCGCCCGGGACCCCGCGGCGAGAGGAGGGGGCGGAGGAGGGTGGAGACTGCGGGGCTCGGCCGAGGCGGGCGCGCAGCCCGGGGCGGGCGGCCGTGACGCGGCGGGATGAACTTTGCATGGCTAATGTGAGCGTGCCGCCGAGCGAGACCTTCGGCTCCCCGCGCTGGGGCCAGCGCCCGCAGGTTGCCTTCCCCGGGCAGGGGCGCTCGCCGGCCCCCGCCGGCTCGCGGGCACCGGTAACTGGGCGAGGGGACGGCGCGGAGGGGACGAGGAGGGGGGGTGGGGAGGGACGGCGGGGCGAGGATCCCAAATACCCAGGGGGTGGGCGGGTGGGGAGCCCCGAGGGGGTGTCGCGGAGGAGGCGAAGTGCAGGAGGGAGCGCGGGCGGGTGGGTGTCAACTGCCTGCTTACCTGTCTCCGCGGGGTCTCTGCGCCCTGGCTCCCGGAGAAGGTGCCCTCTCGCGCTTGGGCACGGCCCCGGCCGCCGTGGAGCCGCCGCGGCGTGGGCAGCGAGGGCACCGGGCGGCTGTGGGGGGGCCCCCTCCG